>JACSZP010014603.1:7427-31855 GCA_016161895.1 Pinna nobilis | reverse complement strand
ATTCTATTGCGGTACCTCCTAATGTCGGTAAACTCAGGTTTTACTGTACTTACGCATTGACTGGATCAAAAGGCTGAGCAGCACGGATTGGGTGGCTTTCTGCTTTCTTAATTATCAGCTGTGTGTCATACAGAAGAAATAATCCAAACAGGACCAAACCACCATATATGCTGATAGAATAGAGACCAGCTCCAAGTGCAGTTGTGGGTGGCAGAAATGCACTTCCTGTGTACAGTAATTAAAAAACGACATATGAATCATTACATCTATTCTTGTGATAATAATGTAGAAATAACAACTACCTGTACATATTTGTTGGAAATAAACAAACATTCCACTAATATGATAATCTATAATTCAGAAGATAACTTTGAAATAAACTGTAAAAACATCTATTCTATTAGGCATGGACACCAGTTTTCCCTCATACCTGCACATTAAAGATTGGGTTTTTCTCCCACACTTAGCCATGAAAAATAATGTTCACCCTTGAAAAGATAACTGTCTTTCCCAGCGCATGCGCTATTACGTCACATTTAGGAATTATATGGTTGAACTTTATACTAAGTTCCATGTGTACCTACATTCTAGTTGTGGAAGTGTGGGAGAAAAAGAATCAAACATGGATGTGTTGAGTGGAAAAGGAAATCTAAACTCTCATGGTAAGAATCTGAAAGTCCAATCTTGGGGAAACCCTCAGATTGGACAAGAGATTCTTACCACTCGGGTTGAGATTCAACTGTCCACTCATCACACCCATGTAAGATTCTATTATTCCCTTTCAAGAAACTCATGAGGGAGAATTCTATCTTTTATATCATGTGACGCCTATTTTCATTTCACTTGACTTCTTTCTTTCATATCAGATTACAGCAGATGAATATACATTTTCTACGCTTTTTGTGCTTTGATTAAAATCCCAACCACGGAACCAACCACTGGGAATTAAACTTATGATGAGAGAGAGGTATTGATAGCTTAAACCCTTAGTCTATCTGATTCAAAACATAAAACTGAAGAGAAAAGTCTTTGCTCAAAACAACATGTTATGTAAATTGTGATGATATGTAGATTAATACCATTAAAAAATATTGATCTAAAAATCAAGTGATTTTGTTCATTATTCAGAGCAAAAAAATGCACACCGTTTATTGATATTTTTGTGTTTTAAACTTTTGTCAAAGGCCAAATAAAGCACAAGGAATTCAAATCTGACAGATTTAATCGCTAAACCAAAACGAAAGAAGTTAGACTTAGACAATTATTGTCATATTCAATATGGAGACAGCATATTTGATTTTTTACTGTTATGTATTTATGATCAATAAAGGTGTAAATAATTGTGGTCTAACAGGACCAATACAACCTAACAGGATAACAACACAAGAACATAACACATATTTTATGCCATATTGTATTCCAATACACCAGGTATTAACAAAATTACATCAATATTACAGATTGTAAATGGAAACCAGGCTTAAACATTTGACGAAACAAATTCAATAATATCAATCAAAGGCATGGGAGAAAAATAGTCATTCATATGCTCCTATGAAAGATAAAGTAATTCTACACTCATGATTGCTAAAAGTTGCAAAACCCAACTTTTGCGACCCTGGGTAGCATTATCCTTTCTTTCATGGGAACATATGAAAGAGTACTATAATCAAAAGTTATTGGAATATTCTCAAAATTGTCTTGTTGTTGATAGACCCACCTTTTTATTCAAGAGGAAAAGATGTAATGAAAATCTTACCTATAGAGGATGCAAAGACAACTCCAAGTCCAATGGCCAGTGGACCTCCCATGTATAGGAACTTTTCACTTGGAGCACAGACCGCAAGAAGGGACAAACCTTAAATATAAAAAGAGTGAATTAGATATTTTATAACATAGCAAATATGTCCTGTTTAAATAACTGGTATCTAGTATAACAGAATACTAACAAAAGAAATCCACAATATGATAAGGTGCTAATTATTATTCAAATAGCATCTTAGAATTTGAATACAGTGGTATAAACAAGTCATAAAAACTTTGTGTACCTGAAATGTAAAACCATTTTATACATACATACCAATAAGCAATAAACCCAACTTCATCTTTTAAGTGCATGTATGCTGTTGTTCTATTGTTGTTTAATATCCCACTCAAGAATATTTCACTCATATGGAGAAGTCATTGTGTGCCAGGGAAGGGTGAAAAATTTTGCCTATGCTCAGCACTTATTGCCGTAGAGCAGGGAGGGATCTTTAATGTGCCAACACCTACTGTGACACAGGACCTCAGTTTTTACTTTCTCTTCCGAAAGACAGGGGTGGCCAACCGCAGCGTGGCAAGGCACGGATTCGAACTCAGGACCCTTCGATTCGAAGCCGAACATGCTAAACACTCAACCACAGCAGCCCCTGCATGTATTTCAAAATTCCATCACATTCTTTTCTCTTCTAAAGGATCTTGATTAAAATAACCTTTCCTCCATAATTACAAGAAGCTAAAACTTCTCTCATGACAGTTCCATAATGAATGAAGATAAAGGAAGATGACAACTGTCTCCATCTTTGATTAAGTACCTCCAACTATTCCTGTAGTGTACCATGCTGCTCTGACTAACAAAGGTCCTCCCAACATCACAAGGGGTGCAATAACTGCTCCCATAACTCCACTGTATGTCATCCATGCTAGTTGCTTAGATCCAAATCCTTCCTGGTACGGTATTGATCGACAAACCATTCCAGTTCCAATAACTGCAGCAAATGTAGCACCTATAGCCTGATAGAAACAATAAATAAATTTCTTAACTTGAGATTCTAGGGCTCCATCTGACACATGTTTTTGGAATATTATTACATGATGTAAGCATAACATGTAAATGCTGGTAAAGTATATGTCTAAGTACCTGTAAGATATTACTTCATGAAAAACAAATTCAAGAAAATAGTTACATGATCAGCAACAACACAATGATAGGTTAAGACTGTGTTAGCTAATAAACTTAAAGGCATAATCTTTATACATATAGCAACCAAAACTTGAAAGTATCAGCTTTCAAAAAATAAAATCTTGACTTGAAGTTTCAAAATGGATCACATGAGACAATTTTGATTGAAGAATATCAAATGGATTTAGCAATTGCATATAATAATGCTTTGTAAAATTTTACTAAATGATTTCATAAGGACTGCTCTTGTGTGAATGAGTGCTACAGTGGTGACTTACCAACCAGGAATTCTTCATCATAAGATTAAGCAGAGCTGGTGTCCGGGCAACAGCCAGTGCTGACAAAGCAGTGAGACCAACACTTCCTCCAAAGTACATGTATGTAGATTTAATCCTCTGCTTCACCTCTGGTGACCAAAACCTAAGACAGAACAGATAACAATTAATATTTGGCCAACTGTAAAGTTGAGAAATTTTCAGGAAAGTTTATTTTGGATAAACAGTGATTGTTGTTAGTACTGGCATGCATTTAATCATGAGATTTTATATTTTCCTGAAAATGCAAAAACAAAATTTTGTGGTGAAAATGAATTTCTCATAAATGAAACTGGGATTATTCAGACCAGTACAGTATTGTTGTACTTCAAGATTATTGTCTTCTCTGGAACTCCAACCAAAAATTATCTGTAAAAGCATATGTAATGAAACTATTTATAATACAGATGTGAAAATATGTAGACAACATTGTAACTGTCGTCAACCACTTGATAAAGGCCAGGTTGCAGTAAATTTGTGGAGAAGAATGTGTTATTGATTTTTTTGTACAAAAGTACTTCCCTTTGGAGGATATTGGATTTTATTTAAAAATTATCTATTTCATATTCTTTAATGATACCTACTTAGCTGTGTCAATGGCTCCAAGTTTATTTGATAATCCTGCTCCATAGAAACATAATGCACCCAATCCAATGGCAGAAGCTCCTGCTGCAAACTGCTTCCCTCTGTCAAATGCTGAAAAAATAGAAAGTAGGTTAAGACAGTAATCACTACTGTCAATTTTGCAAAGTTGTCCCAAAAAATGAATCAAATCATGAAAAATTGGTCACACTTGACTTGACTCAAAAGAAATCAGATGTTATTGTTTGAAAATCTGCACCAATGGTGCTGAAGCTGAGTTCTTGATAAGTAATTTACTGATGACATTTTCTTCAGAATTATATTTAAATCAGTTACTATAAATGAAATCATATAGGTCTACTTGAACATCATTAGTGTGTAGTCAATCATTCTTTGTGCAATCTCATATAGACACTCCACTCATGCATGTACATGTATAATGGAGTTACTGGTTTTGATGGATATAAGGAATGCAACATAATTTCATAAAATCCAGCCCAGCTAATTCTCAAAACTGAGAAAAGGTTGGAGAAACAGCAAAAATGGTAACTGATGGACCATTGTTTACTACCAAAAATCTCAAAGTAGCTGTACAAATGTATCTGTAATGCACCTCCGGAAGTCAATGATTAAAAATCTGTTAAAACAGGTTTCTGTAAAAAATTGATTACCCAGGGAAATACCCACAAGTATTAAATGAATGCCTAACATATGATACCTCGCTCGCTTGCAGGTGCCATTAACTTTTCTTTCAATGTCTGCTTCTTTGCTCTTCTTGACATGGCAGTTCGAGCCTCGTTGGCAAATGTCTGTACCCGAGAGTAAACACATGGTGTGGACGGCTTTATCCCAGTCTGTTTACTTATTCCTGACACAAATGTCGTAACTGGTAGGCGGCATAATCGTGCAGATAGCATCTTGACTTTGAAAGCCTATAGGCAGAAACAACAAAAGTTCTCTTGTAATTTCTGGCATGATATTAAGAACAGGGGGCTGAAAACAAGGCTATCAATCAAAACATGAGCAGTAATGCCACAGTCGATGATCTGACATTCATGTAACAATAAAATGATCGGTTGGTTGCATTGTTGGTAAACGTCCCACTCAAGAATATTTCCTTAATTATATGGAGATGTCACTGTGTGCTGGTGAAGGGCAACACATTTTGTCTATGCTCAACACTTATGGCCGTAGAGTAGGGAGGGTTCTTTAACATGCGAGCAACAACTGTGAAATGCAACTTCAGTTTTTACTGTCTAATCTGGAAGACAGAGACAGCCAAATGTACTGTGGTTTAGGATCGAACCCCGGACCTCTGATTCAAAGTCGAACATTAACAATAAATTTACTTAAATTGTCAACTCATCAGGGTTCACATCATACCATGCAATTTTTACAAATGGGCTAAAATGTTGGTTTTATTTTTCTTTTATGCTAAAATCTAGATCCATCACCGATAATTTTGTGACATTTGAGGAAAGCAGTCCCTGTTGCTACATCAGTACATGTAAAATGCAGGTAAATTGTACCTCTTCTCTGCCTACTTCATGCAAATCACAGGGGCATCTAACCGACAATAGCTCTGCCTCTTTTGGTTTCTATTGGAGAGCAGTCGTTTGTTATTTAAATGCCCTTGGGTAGTGTGTTAATCATGGTTTAACGCTCAATGACAATATTTCATTTGGCTCAACTCTCAAGCATTTTTGACTAGTAAAAAGAAGTCTTTGTGTGAACCCTAACCCACCAATACCGAATCTATATACAGGATATAGATCTATAATTATATTGTTACTTACAGCGACTCTAATAGTCCTTCAGGGAAAATATGAATGGCTAAAATTCTAGAAACTCTGGTTTTGTAAGACGCTGACGAAATTCGGAAGTAAACAGGATAGTTCGGGTGATTGTAAATAAAAAATTGGAGTCGGAGAAAAGCAAGCAAGCAATCACGGAAAAATCCGGATTAATAATCTCGAACGTTTTCTTGCATAAGAAGTGTATTCAGTTTATTATCGTCTATCCATTTAGACAGACAGCTAATTATTTTGCTACGGAGGAAAAAAGATAACGAGAATCACTATTTAAATACGGATATGTATACAATTTGTTTATGGGAGGCTTATGCGCATATGCTCGGGATCGGGCTCGTCCTTTCATTAATTACAATTCTAGTTTCGATTTGAGAGCTTTCAAATCAGGCACATTGAACATCACAATGTTTACAGAATTGAATGGTATTCTTGAGATCTATCCAGATGTTGATTTGAACGGTTCTTACATAGGATTGTCAGATTCTAGTACAGATGGGACTTTCCTCGTTCACCATTTTCTGTCGTTATTCCTAAAACGTGGTCATCCTGTTTGTTTTGTATCACTGAGCCAGTCTTTTAATCACTACAATACCATCAGCAAAAAACTTGGTACTGATCTACACACCTGTAAAGAATCCGGTGTGTTCACATTTGTGGATGGACTCTCTGCTCTGAAAACAGTTGTTATAGAAGATGAGAAGCATAATGACTCATTCTCAAGTTTGAATACCGAGAATCCATCACTTTCAAGCTTTTATTGCACTTTAAAGGATATTTGTAGAGAACTACTTGGAAATACACATCAGCTATTCCCTGTTATTGTAGTTGATGATTTAAGTATTCTTATAAACATCGGATTTCCCACCAAACAAGTCATTGCATTTGTACAGTATTTAAGTGAATATATGCAACACCTTGTTACTCCCAAAGGGCTGGCAGGGAAAGGTTCATTGGTCACTTTTCTCAACAACGGAAAACACAATAATGATGATGATGCACAGCTGTTATGGAAATCTATATGCCATATGAGTACAATGACTGCTGAAGTATCAGGACTTGAAAGCGGCTATTGCAAAGATGTCCACGGAAAGGTTATTATACAAAACATTATTCCTTTGTTATAAAACTATGGTAGTCAAACTTTAATTTCACATTTACTACAGTTGTGTTTATTCACTGTCATTTAATTCATTGACATACTCGTAAATGTAACTTTAAATTGTACAGATGTTCACTAGGTTGATGTTGAACAGTTGCATAGTCTCTGTGAGAGTCCAAAAACTGTGACTTTTCAGATAAGACGATACAACCTTAATCCAGAGTTCTTGAAAAGTATCAGTTTTGTTGGATTTGCTGACAAAAATTTCAAATGTCTGACAGAAATCATGCTGTTCTCGACCCATATGATTGGCGTGATTTTTATCGTATTTCGGAATTTTCTTTAATGGTAATACAGTATGGCTCTGTCTTCTTCAAACAACCTCCAGTATATGACCAACACAAGGAAAAACTGGCGACATCGAAGTCGGTCCGACAAAAATTTGGTCAGTCTGACAAGAACTGTCATTTTGTCAGACCGAATGTCTGACAAGTTTAAAAAGTTTTCGAGAAGTCTGTTAATCCTCTATCAAAATTGGCTCAGCTGCTTAAAAGATCATAGCATATGATGAAGTCTTTAACACCAGTCATTCAAAATGTCTGAAGCCCGCATTAGCTTGATGCTAGAATGATTAATTGAAGTTTGAAGTTGCATAAATAACTACATGTAATTCAATAACAATGACCCTGAAAGTAACACTTGTTGCTTCACTGTAGGCTTAACTCACAGTTAGAGATCATTACTATCTTGAGGGACCAAATTTAGAGAAACAATGTAATGTGCATGTTTTGAATAAATCTTTTGACAAATCGTCTGTTGAGAGACCTTGAAAGAGTACATGTTCATGACATATAACGTTTTATCTCAAGGAAAGCTCATTTGCTTGTGTCTTGTAGGGGTAAATGAATAGACAAAACGTTTGATTAGATAGAGTGCAAATTTAAGTAGATTGAAAGAACTGTTTAGCTAGAATACCTTCAATGTGCAATATTCAGGTTGAGTATAATGTTAACTTGTCAATTAAATGCCTTTTATTATCTGTAACTGGTGCAACAGTGGAATATATTGATATTGTGTTTGGAATGATGTGATCATTTATCAAATTTGTGACTTTGTATCAGCAGACTGCAAACTTTCTCTTATTTATGATAGAATCATGGCTTATCAGATTCTTTTTTTTTCTTTTTTCAGATTATGGTCAGATGGCACAGAGCAGATGTGAAGAAGAAACCTCCCCGAACTATGCAGTTCAAAGTTATGGATAAAAATATTTCTTTCTTTGCAGCTGGAACGTCAAAAGCAGTGCTTTGACACATTTTAAACGTCAGAATAAAAATTTGTTAACCATCAGTGATTTTATTTGTTTTTTTTAGGTGTTCTATAATTTATTCAGATGAATCCCTTCCATCCTTATATATGGATTAATTCATGGGCTAATTCAAAGTTGTGATACAGCCTTGACACACCTTATCCTTATTGTACATGATATAGGCCCATTTAGGCCTTTTGTTTTTGTTACTTTAAGGTAAAAAAACGGACAGGAAAAAAAAAAAAACTCTTGTGCTACTGCTGAGACTATTAGTTGAGCTGACTTAGCTTTGGATTTCCTGGTGCATAGGTTCGCAGTCTACTCGGGAGCCATATGTCCACATACAAATGTACATGGGAAGTGAGGATCAACCTTACCATCGAATGATTGCACCTTCTCATATACTAATCACAAAATACATTTATACTGTGATGTGTGATACATACATCTTGTAATTAAATGAAGAATTCCATTTACAGGAATTTTTCCAGGCCTGGGGGATGTGTCCAAATTTTCGGGGGGAGGGGGGGTTCGAACTTGTGTCAAGAGAAAATAACCCTCTAGATCCGCGCATAATTATTTATTAGTTACTCAGTTAAGCAGAAAATATAGGTCAAATCCGTCACCAGACTATTGCAAGTTACAGGACCGGCGGAAGCCTGGTTCCGCCGGCCCTGCAGTTATTTTATCACAATACCTTAAAAGACTAATTGAATTATATTTAAGTGAAGAATTTAAAATTTCGTAAGCAAATCATTCATGCTGAAATTGTTGGTCAAATTTGCCACCCAACCGCTGTCATCTTACAAGCTCCAAAGGATGCACCTATATTGTGAGCTTGTTCCATACAGAATATGTACATGAAGGTTGCAACAAAAAATCCCAAATTTCTCAAGATTACCACTCCAGTTGAAAAATGAAAGTAAGTTTCTCCATTCAAACGTTGTAATCTGTTACAAACCCTAGTTACAGTGTACCGAAGAAGGTATTAAGAAAAGTCAAAATAGTAAAATACCTTCTTCGTTTCACCGTAACTATTACCAACCCCAAATACTTGTATGTTTATATTACGTTGCAGCAAGAACTGTTTTATATAGCACATTTGATTTGTTCATAAATCAATACAAAATGCATGTATATCTAGAAAATCACACCTGCGGAAAATGTTGAAAAAAGAATCCACCATTCAATGATGGACATCCATAAGTCATTTAACCAAATGAAATCCAAATTCTTTCACGTTCCGGTTTTCTTCGATTTGATGTGGTGATTGTACAACTGAGTCGCATTAGACACCTTTTAGGCTAGTAAAATTACATTTCGAAATCAAATTGATTGCAAAGAATTAATATTTGGTCCAGGTTGAAATTTACCGCATTATTAATGACATATCAAAAGTCCTTAAAATCCTCTTCGTGGAACCATTCTAAATTTAAGGTTAAAAATAGACAAAATTTGCCGCGAATATCGGATGAACGGAAGCAAGAAAGCTCACATTTAAATTGTAATCCATCCAAGAAGTATCTCAGTTTGAGAAAGTTTGATATACCTTGCATCCCCCAAAGATAATGACTTTATAAAACTTCTTTACCTAGCAGACAGATGGTGGATGATGAGCAAATATTATAACTGTTATTATATCTCCTCTTCTCCAAAGGGAGACATTTATAATCTGACGATCTTCTTCGTGGCATTCTTTGTTGATCTTTGCATAGATCTACGGTACCGGTACTTTATTGAAGATGAAAAAAGAAAGCAAGTGATCCAAGGTGGATTCCTCTTTACTTCAGCTCATTTTATCACATGGGCACTGACTCTACATCTTTTCTCCAGGGATACATTAAAAAACAAGAGACCCAAATGGGTCTTACGGTCACCTGAAAAAAACATGATTACTGATACAATATACCAAAGAGGAGCCCTGGTAAATTTTGTCATCTTTACTCAGGCACAAACAGTAGTTTTACATAATAGTAGTTTCTGCAAAATAAAAGTTGAAAAAAGAACCATTGGGTCAATTTCTTCTAGAACTTCAAATTGCTCTGTGACATTGGTTTTTGGAAGAACTCACTGTTCTCTACGATAATGCAATCATATAATGAGAATTCAATTGTTTTTTCTTTCTTTACATATTTGGCTTTGAATATTTCAAAATGCTCTGTGATCTTGGCCACTGATCTGAAGACCTCGAAACTTTTTTAAATTGTAGAACTCATCATTCTCTACAATTATTTATCAACGTAACCATGTATTAAAAATCCAACAGCTTCTGAGATATTTGGCATCCAATATTTTAAAGCGCTCTGAGACCTTGACTTTTGACCCCATGACCATGAAACTTTCCACAATGGTAGAAATCATCATTTTCTATATTTTGCAAAGTAGCCATATACTAAAATTTTAATACTTTCTGAGATATTTAGGTTACAACATTTCAAAATGCTCTGTGACCTTGACCTTTGACCCTGAAACTTTCCATGATGGCAGAACTCGTCGCTCTCTACAATTACGCCACATTAACCAACAGTATATTGAAAATCCAATTGTTTCCAAGTTTTTTTTGGCTTTTACCGCAATTTTGAAATTTCAAAATTCTCTGTGACTTCGACTCTTAATACCATGCATGACCTTGGAAGTTCATAGGGTGGTAGACCTCATTACTGCCTGCAAACCTCTAAAGTAACTATGTATTAAAAATCCAATATTTCCTGAGGTATTTTTGATTTAATAACCAAATTCCATAAGACAATACCCCATGGCATTAAGAGCGCCCCTAGTGGCACATTTATAGATGGATTTTATTTTCATTCGCAAACTTTTTAGATATAGACTTAACAATTAAAGTAGACTGAATTTGCAAAAAAAAAATCATTGGTTCATAAGAAGAATTTTAAAGATGTACCCAATTTTAGCACTCTTTTGCATCTTTTGGGACCTCTAAAGTAGACCGAGCTTTTTTATTCGCTAACTTTATGCAGCTCCATATGGGGTTACTTTCTACCTTCTATGAGATGAAGTCGGAAATGTAAAAAAGTTAACGACGACAAACAAAACACGATCGCTAAAGGTGTTGACACGTTAAATAACTCAACCTGCTCTACGACCATAAGTGACAAGCATAGGCAAACTTTGTCGCCCATCACCGGCAAATGGTGACATCTCCATATAAGTGAAAGATTCTTGTGTGGAACTTGAACAAACATGTACATGGCGGATTGTTGGTTCAGGGAGTGTTCGCGTCACTTTATTGATGTAATATTGACAAGCTTCCAGAGAGAACTCATTGTAAGAGTAGTCGATTACACGCCGGTGTGTAAACATGTAAGATTTGATAAAGTAATTTTTAATGTTTCCAACTTTTTAATAGACTATTGTTAGTCGCCGAGGAAACACGATCTCGTAGTCCTACGTCGAATTTAATGCATCGATTTTTAGTATTTTAATTTTCAGACTAATGCACAGTTTATTTGATAACCCTGCAAAGATTAAAACTTGTCAGTTATTCCCATGACATTTTGATTTTTATTTGAGATGGAAATGCATTTAGTAATCGGCAAAACGAGATTATTTGACAATTCGACATGGGAATCTAAAAGTAATCGTCCATATGAAATCATATCTAACAACCAACCTTTAATAACTTTGATGAAGTCGTCGAAAATGATTTAGTATTTCTCACTTTGTAATTTACGATGTCACAGTATCAAGCAGTAAAATAAAACCTGCTTGAGTAAGTACATTTGGCGATTATAGAATTTTAGTGTAAACCACATTATAAATTTTACCACAAAATATAAAGTGTTTTGATATGTTTAGACATTTTAAAAAGAACTCCTGTTGGTTCCAAATTTGAGATAGATTCATTGACTGTTGGTCGTTAGCAATTATAAACAAAAATTAGCCTCGGTTTTTACTGTCTTAAATATAAGTCGGATGGGAAACCATGTATACCTCATATTTAAAAAAGTCATCAGTTGGAAGGACAAACAAATCCCAGAAAAGGAAGTGGGAGTAGGTGCCCAGGAAAAGTAAGCATCTCCTGCTTGCTAAAACGCCTATCACTTTCGTTCTATTGTAACGATAGTCAAATTAGGTAAATTCTATATCATGACTATATCCAGTTTACATAGATGATGTCATTTATATTTTACAACAATCTATTATGGCTACAGTATACAATGTAAATGAATTTTTCCAATAATCTTGATTAATGTTGTCATTTTCTAATATTTCATTTGTAAGTAATCAAAAATGAATACAGGACGGTAAAGTTTATTACAAATGAATTTTAGTAAAGAACAGTATAGTGTGTTCATATTGAATATATTTCTTTACTCCCATTGTCAATTCAAACTACGTACGTGAGCGTATTTTCTGACCCTTGCCAGGAAATCAAGAAACTGATTTTGCCAAGAATTGTCAACCGCAATCTCCTCTTAAGGTTGTCAAATTTACTATCTCTCAGGCAACAAAACATACTGAGGAATTATTATCTACCCGTGTAATGACCATTGACTCCCTCTAGTCCGAACTTAATTAACATCTCTCACTGATCATGTAGCTTACAGAAAGAATGCAAATGAGTAAAACACGTCAGCTTATCATTAAAGTATAGAATTTCAAATATTAATGTGCATTGTACAAACTAACTTTTGTAATATATGGAATATATAAGTCGGTAATTAATGGTATTTGAAACACTTGTAGCATGTGAAAATATTTATGATTTGCAATTGTAAAATAAAATACTACAATGTACATTGTAATTAACTTATGCAAAAATAATGATTCACTTTAAGATACACTATTTTGAAGTACTAAATTTTATGATATTAGGAAATACCGATATACTTTTATAATGTAACGCGATGTGAAAAGAAAATGATTAATTTTTACGATGTTTGACAAAAAATATGATTTGAAGGTGAGTAAGAATTCCATGTCGAACGGTCACAAACTTCGCACTTCCGTGGTCAGACCTTAATGAAATAGAATGTAAAAAAAAAAGTGTAAGATAACGAACAGTGATCGATCTCATAATTCCTACAAAGAAGACAAGTATAAAGAGTTGGATAAAACACGGACCCCTGGAGACACCATATGTGGGAGCAGGTGCCTAGGAGGAGTAAACATCCCCTGTTAACCTGTCATACCCGCTGTGAGCCCAATGTCTTGGTCAGATAAATGTAGTAATCCGAAGTAAGGAATACATCCTACTAACAATCGTTATTCTCTAAGTTATACGACATTTCAACATTTCATGAAGAGAAACATTGCAATTGAAAAGGAGGAAATCGCACCGACCCTAATATTTACGAAATATTGGAAGTAATCCTGATTTCTTATATATTTTGCTACAGATATGGCCCACTAATGAAAGGTAAATATTCAAGTTACAAACTTATCATGGGTGTTAGGTGTACTTAAATATAAAAACTGGACAACATTCAATTTGAAGTTTAAGTTTAATGTTTCAGAAAGTATGAGTGAACATTATGTAGCATATTCATTTGCTGTAGTGATTTTACCTTAGACAGTATACAATATCAATTGACAAACTACGAATATGTACATACATGTATATGACATTATATTTGTATGGTATATTGTCAGCTTCGACAATATTCCACTCATACTTGGTAGTTTTTAGCTGATTATGGACCACACAAATTTGAAACAGTGACTTACAAGTCTTTAACTTATAACGCCAGTTCTTAATACGAAATCCGGGACCCTACTTTCTCATCTAACGAATAGAAAACCAGTTGTCATCTGAAATTCAGACAAAACTTGATTCTCAGTATGATTGATTTTAGAATCGTATTTGATTCTGTTAGTAAGAAAGAAGAACAGCGCACGGGCGAGAAAAAGATAAACTGACAAAACTGAAGAAATACTCTGTGATATGCGAAAATCCAAATCCTAAAGAAGTAATTTGCTAGTAAGTTTGTTTTTTCCACAAGGGTCTATCAAAAAGCATTATCTAACACGCCCGTATTTAAAAAAACAACAAGTTCTACAGATCTGCAGCTCTTTATGGAAAACGTTGCCGTAAAGGAGACAGTTACATGCGCATTTTTATTATGCGTAACTTTTTACAACACGGTGCCTTTTAGCATGAAAAATATACATAATATACATATATATATTTACATAATATAGTGTAGGATTTTCATTTTTTGCATACTCTGACTTACTTTTGCTTTAATTATCCAATTTGCAATATTGCTTATGTGAAAAGACACACAGCTATAACATGGTACATGTATACATACATTGAATAAAATATATGGGAATTTAGTGCATATGTCGCCAAGTGTATTGATTGATTTATTTTTCCTATAAGTACAGTATTAAATGTCTGAGCCTCTTGTTTAGAAATGAAATAACATTAAAATACGTTTGATTTCTCCCGAGAAAACGCTAAGGGTATAGGATTTTGATATAGATAGATCTGTATTGGAGTAAATCCTTTTGACATTGAAGAATATATTGCCTAGCAACGATCTTGCGTTTAAAAAACAATTCTGTCTCTTAGGATTACGTGTCCTGCTCTTCAATCAATACAGACAGTCCGGTTCTTGACATTTATATCAAGTGTGTGCACTTTTTATTAATATGTCGAGACATCAACAGCTGACCGAAGTAACGTAGACAATCAGACACTACTGGTCATTATCGTTACTCTTGTACAATCAAAGACGACAGCCATATCAGGAGAAACAAGCTTCATATATTGGCTCTAAGTCTATCTAAAACGTTTAACAGGCAAAACCGTCATGGTGTACTTTTGAATCGTCTTATCATTACTAGACTCAATTGCAAAAGCTTGTAGGAAATTTTTTGAGAAAGATCAAAATTAACATTTTTACCATTTTATTCGACATGTTATTCTGGTGTAATTGTCTTTAGAACAGTCACTGTAAAGTTGCGTCTGGTGTGTATATATCAAATACCTTCTGTGTTCGATGCAAATAGGTCTGATATGTTAGAATTGACAAATGTCGCTTTAGTAAATGTTAGCGACGTTTGAGATTTATTTCCTCCAGAAATTTCACATTTGAAGGTATTACTAGTAAATCTGCATCGTAATATGTTGAAATTACATTGTACACTTTCTATCATAAACATTTTCAGTTTCAGAAGAATTTACTCTATGTAATTTGGTGCGCATTTCATGATCTGGAATATGTCATTGGAATGGGAAACGCACATTCAATAAAGCTTTTGGAATACTATTTTCGGATCAGACACGTAAAGAAGCTTTGCTAAAATCGCAATATTATTATCCGGGAGCTTCAATGTAAACATCAATGCGTTTTAAAGGTATTCTTGAAAACAAAGAAATGCATAAATCGCCAGATGAGCGTTCAATATGTCATTTTTGGAGAATTGGCACTGAACATTTTTTTGTGCTAAGGAGAAACCTCTGAAGGGCATCTAATGAAATTCTCGACGATGATTTCCCTAGAGAAAATTTGTAAAAACATATAAACCAAAATAGAAAGAGAGAGCGTACGTTTCATTTGTGAGGACTTCTTATATACATAACTACAACCATACGCAGTTATTTCTTTCTCCGGCCGACTAGCAAAATAAAACAAAAAAATATTCTAGAAACAATAACTACTCAGTCAGTGTATGGGATACAGAAAATTGATGAAGTCGAATAATGTAACACATTCGACTATTTAGAATAAGTCGCGAAAGTCAAGCATTTAGAAAAAGATGGTAGAGTTGAGTAGTTAGAATAATTCGCTAAGTCGAACATTTAGAATAAGTCGCTATATTCGAACATCCATATTAAAATGCTATAATCCAGCATCTACAATTAAATTATATCGTCTAAAATCTATTATTATTGTTCAATTGTCTTGCTCGTCTTTGTATGATAGAGAGTATTAGAGAGTATTAGAGAGACTTTGGGTCGTTGTCTTGGACAGAATTCAAGAAATTGGATATTTTAAGAGAACTCCACACTAAATAAGATTTCGCTGGGAATACCAATTAGTTTTCCGCTCTTACCAGTTTTTATTGAATCAGTTACATGTACACGTATACTAGTACTGAAATATATGTAACCAAACTGAAACATGCAACGCAAACATCAAATCTTCTGTACAATAAAATACATGAAAGTGATCTGTATACAAACTGATGCTAGTTGTCACAGACACGCCATGTATTGAATAAAGTTAAACATAAATGAAGTGGTTGGAATATCAATTCTCTTTGACTAAAATAGCTGCTGCGAAAAAAGAAGACATTCGATTAGATTATAAACCTTGTTTCCAACATGATTGAATTTCCAGTGACAACTGTAAATGAACCAATTTTGCGTTGACATTAATTTAGTGTAAAGGCAATAATAACAGAACAAAATAGGCCAACTGGGCTCATTTATCACTTCTGTTACTCCACAAATGCAAGTATACATTTGTTACAAACTGATATAAGGTCCGGTCGTGGTATGGTGTTAGGAGTGTCGGACTGTGGACCGGAAGGTGCAGGGCTCTAGTACCAGTGGAGGCGTGACTGACTTTACCGAGTTCTTTAGATGAAACAGGGGTGCCATGTCGGTGTAGGTGTCAACACGTTTACCATGGCTCATTGCAGTGGATAAATTCCCACCACAATAATGATAACAATTACAATAAAATATTTATCAAATATGTAACAATTAAAATATGATATATAGGATCCATTAATCTAAAGTAGAAACTATTCAGACTTGATCGTTTCAATTTCTGAATGGATGAAACTTCATGTAAACATAAAAACTCATCGTAATCGACTAACAAATTTCACACAAGAAGCAAATTTAGGATTCTTCTTTATAGAAGACTTAGTTGGTGGGTTTCTATGGGATATTTAGGACGGGTGTAGCATGCTGACAGGAGAGATTGACTCCTCCTTGACACCTGGTCCCATCTCATGAGGGAATCGCAGGTCTTGTCGTGGTTGATACGGTAATTATTCCCAATTTGACGTATTCTTCTGGATTTGAGATATTGGGTCAGATCTAAGACTTATCCATGACTTCTTCTCAGACCTTGATCATCCAAAGGTGACCCTTCCAGCGAATATGGCATACTGATTTCTTTAAGACCTTTAGTCATATCTCGTCCGCGATTCGCTTTTGTTTTCCATGTTGAGACCCTCTACATTCCCGTCTTGTACGATGTAAGACGTTGAACATAAGAAAATCCCTTGATCTTCAAACATACAGCATAAGCATCACTCGACCAGTTATGCAACATCGCCTAGTTCATCATTACAATTGTGTTGGCACAAGCATACTCCTGATATGTCGATGATGAGTTTGCCTCCTTTGCCGTGCTATCGATTGCTTTTGCTATTTTATGAGTATTAAATAATTTAGTGGGGAGATAAAACAAAATATCTGAGCTAATTTTAATACCATCACACATACGTTTTTTATTTGCTGAAACCAAATTTAGGATATCATGTACATAAATATGTCAAAGTAGTGTACATCAGTATAGCAGTGACTTTTAATTCCAATAAACGTACAACACTAGATCGTCCAAACAATAATCCAATAGGCATAACAAACAATTTGACTAATTGACACGATGATGGAGTTCTAGTTTCAGAGCAGAAATATAATGTAATCTGACGACACAGTAAAACTTGATGATATTTCAAATTTGAATAATATCGATTTTAATTAGAGCTTTTAAAACAATTGATTTTCTTCAAACATCAACTATTCACATGGGTATAAAAACGTAGGCATTTAATTCATATTTCAACTAGTTACACTTAGAAACTCTTAGCTATGTTGGAAGAGGATACCAGCGACAAATAATACTCATATTCAAATGAGAAAACTAGATTAACCAACTGATCTTAAATCACAGATCACCAAATTCAACATCTTTGTTCCAGCGTTCCATGCAAAAATAATACTCAAGTTCAAATGGAAAACTGGGTTTACTAACTGATCAGGATCATCACTTTTTCCTTGTATAACATTTTTACACTCAAATATGTATTGCCGCCTGTCATCTGAATGAAATGGAAAATATGCTGAAAAGTAAGGATAAGCAATTCACAAGAGACTCAAGTATGTCATCACAGAGATAGACTGAGCTGTATTTAGTATCAATATAAAATATACTATCGGTATGAACAGTGAAAATATGACAACATCTGTATTTCATACCCAAAGTCACATGTGCTTCTGTAAAATTGATGGCACCCATCTATTGATCAGGAAGTGAAGGACGGCTAAGGGTTTTGTGAGTGTTATTTTTTACCCGTAGGCATTTATGATGTGTTATTCTTCAACGAGGTATTCTACCAGGAAATGTACAGTGGAATACAAAGAACTGTTACTGTGAATGTCAAACGTCACATGATGGAAATATGAGACATCATTCATGTACAAATAAAATGATTTCGGCTACATATGATTTTATTTCTACAACTGCTCATTGCTGATAGAAAAAGGACAGATTGATACATTTGTCTGACTGGCTATATAAAGCAACACGTGTTTCTGTACATGGCGGTGGGGAGGACCCTGCTCTTCACCACTATATATATATTGGATATGTGCATCAGTACGCTGTAGAGATCTGAGACAAAATAGGCGGAGGATGTTGATTGGCAGTATTGATATATATTGCCATATTTGGATTTAGGGAAAATTAGAAAGATTAATGATCCTAATCAACATTAATGGATACATAATGTCCGTTCTCTCTTCTCTCCGTGAAAAACGTTTATTGAGTTGATATTTAATACCAAACTTTCGACACAGGACGAATTTTGTGCCATCTTGGCGTAAGAGAAAAACAATGTCATATTGATATGTAGATATGGAAACTAAATTATTAAGGATTGAATATTTCGTACTTTTGATTCTGTTTTTCGGAAGTGGTTTATCCAAGAGGGTAAGTAGCTGTATGATATTTTTACCTTACTTTTGAGTACTTTTTGTTCCAAGTAACACTCATGATATGAATTGTTTAGAGTTCTAGCCCAGCAGAATGCCTATACAGGTACTAAGAATTGTATTCTGTTTTTAAGTAAGGAAATATTCAAATATGGTCACCAATGACAGGTGGTCTTCTAATTCAGGTGATTTATATCAAAGAAACCCGCTTTGGGAAGCAAGTAGTCTTTTAGTTATGTGGATATTGCTAAGGCAAATTAGACTTTACATGTATAACTGATTTGTTGATTTGAAATACATATTTGAAAAACAAAAGAACCGCCTCAAAACAATTATAATGAGTATTCTAAGATATTGATAAAATGTAATTATGCCATTTGAACGCCTAATAATGGAAGTGAAGGACGTTCTTGAATTGTTCTACCTTAGATGTACTACATGTACCTTGTTATATAAAATGCCAACCTCTGCCTAGACAAAGAGTCTCTGTATTATCAACTTTATGTTCCATATTGCATTAGGATAATATATCTGTAATTTACTGTTTATCATTAATTTTTTTCTTCGTAATCACTATGGTCCATACGATAATTATCCAGTATAAATGTTCTCCATCTCTCACCGTCGTTTTGGTTGTATAGGCTGATACTGGTACCTTCTCTGTATCCATCTGTATCCGGTGCAGCTGCAAGTCAGCAATTAGTGCACACAGTTTTACAAATAGCAATCAAGCTCTCTGTACACCTCTGTTACAGGCATACACGGTTTTATGTTAGTAGAGCTCATTAGCAAATACAACTGTATTTGTTCTTTCTTACTTTTCTTCGGGTTACGTTTGCGCTTGATGAAGCAAAGTGACGTTACAAATCCGAACACGACAGCATATGTTCAATCAATTCCAGTTCCGTCACAAGAGACCCTTTTCATCCTTTTGCAATACATTTCAGATTACCAGACTCAGTGACTATATTGGATAATATGTAATGTTATTTCCGAATTATGGATTATAAGCGTAATTTGATAAGGTATAAATGTCCCGAGTGACCATCAGACTTGTCCGGTAATGAATTTATTCTTCTGCATTATTGTACAAATAAAAAGACGCAGATGTTCAATACTTGAGGAGCTTTGTCACATCAACGATTCTCATGGCCTTTCGTGAACAGATTTATCTGTAGTGATAAAGTCAAATATGAAAATTATTCCTATTGTCAATCATCGTTGCGAGAGATCTAGGTTCAATTCGTCAAATATAATTATACTAGATCTTCAATGTTTAAATTAGTAAAATGACTAAGTGTTAAGAACAAGACAAAACTGTGTAACCTCACAAGGTTTATAATTTCTGCTTTTGCTAGGAGGAAAGGGGAACTTATTGATGTAAATGCTCTACCCCTACTTTCAAGTCTGCTCTCTATTGCTATTGTAATGTGTATAAATATACATGTGTATGTTACAACATTGTACTTAGATCATGTTTCTTACATGCTTGTGAAGTATATATGTAAAATTGTATGCTTAAGCTGATGAGTCTTAAGGCTCAAAGCATTTGAATGAATAAACTGAACTAAATATAAGTAAATCTAAGTTGGCTGCTAGAATCAGAGTATACACATTATAAATCAAATGAATTTTTTGTCGTTTGTTGAGATAAAATAATACTATCACACTGTCCAACACAGCACTAATTATCACTGAAAAAAATCATATACTGTTTTATGTTCCATATGGAAACAAAGTTATGATAACAACGAATATAATATCCTTTTTGAGCACAAAGAAAATGTTCAATATTAGGCAATCATCATGATTTCTCAATAACGCAGTCATACGGACTACAAGATCATTTGCCCTAGAGAGCTGGGCAAAATTTTCCTTATTTGTAAATTTGCAAACTGTATACAATTTGAAGAGTTTTTAAAATGATATGTATAGCGTTCTACATTATTTGGATTTTATAATTGATTTAAGTAGAACAATGAACTTTTGGGTACTAATGAGTTTTAGACTGGAAGCTCCCGTATCTGAAGACATTAAGAATTCCCTTTTGACATTTAAACCACTGCTAAAATGGAATTCTCAATTGGACTAATAACCGAATAACCCCCTGCTTTTCAACTGTGCCATTTCAAATTGAATATGCCATATGCCGTGGGATATGAATATTCTGTAATATGTAAATTATGTAATATTAAGAGCAACGTCTTTCCTCTAAGCATCTTTGGGAGTGAATTTATTTTTTCAAGATCGAATAATGAAATGTGGTTGGGTAAAAAGAAAGAAAAACCATTGATGGAAATTTACCTTTGGGAAATGATCATAGCAAATGACATTTATATACTAGTGATCAATGATAATGGCAAAGTAATGACGATTTTTTTTGTCGGAAAATATAACATACATGAAGAATTTGTCGCGTCAGAAAACTATCTCAGACAAGAAGGTCGTAGTATCAAAGTATTACTAACATGAAGGGCACCCTAATTACTCCTTCTTTAAAGAACAAACAATGACAAACAAATATATATAAAATGGCGACGTCATTTTGTTTGACTTTAAGCGTTTAATCATACGGAGACGTCACCTAAGTAAGAGGGTGTTTTCCCCNNATGCGCCAATGTAACAAGGGAGTACTGATATTAATGTTCAAAGCAAACAATTTCACTTGCAAAAAATGTCATTTGACTGGGAAAATTCAGATTATAAAGACATAAATTTGATACGACTCGAGTTAGAACCCGGTCTTTACCACCAAGCAAAATTAACTGATCATGTTATTTTGGTACTACGGAGGTACCCAAGGCTAATCATAGTTTGATATAATAAACACATACAAAATACTCTGATAATCTGATAGAATGCTATCAATAATAGAAATAAAATGTACTTGTTCTTTACTTCATCAATGAATTGTGTACAGTGAACAATATATGTAA
This sequence comes from Pinna nobilis, assembly GCA_016161895.1. Classification (NCBI taxonomy): domain Eukaryota; kingdom Metazoa; phylum Mollusca; class Bivalvia; order Pterioida; family Pinnidae; genus Pinna; species Pinna nobilis. The sequence continues at coordinate 9,936 of JACSZP010014603.1, read as the reverse complement.
ATACAGGTTATTCATAAATGCAGGGAATGACATCTACGGAATACGATCTCTTCACCATTAACAATTATTATAATCGTTCACACCAACGATTTCTTTTCACAGAAAATGTCCAACTATATAATAAGTGAGGCTTCTGGTGTAGAATTACACATATTGTAAATCATAGGAGAAAACATACATCGATTATCTGTCAGCCGTCCAGATCTAACAGATATTTAATCTCAATAAAGGAAAGATTGCAGAGCAAACAAGAACTCATTTGTTTTGTGACTGCTTGAGTGATGGTTTGTGCCGATCTTTCGTGCTTGAATTAATGAAGGTTTCTCAAATTATTGCAAGAGACAGCGAATTTGCTTTTATTCTGAAATCTAAAAGAAAAAAAAAAGTTTGAGACATTTAGAATATTCAATGTAACAAAATTACGCAGCCTTAAGACAAAATCGGGATTCGACAATCATTGACAATGATTTCAGCATGTTTCAGAAAACAATTCGAAACATTTTAAAGCTCTATTCTGTAACCCGTAAGCGATTGTCTTGTAAAATCTTTGCAACATTGTCAACTAATGTCATGAAGACCACCATGTCAAACAAAATAACTTTTCATTACAATAAATGAGAGTCGACAATGGGAATTCAGAGAGAGATACAAAAGGTTACTCCAAGGAAATAGTTCACACACTAATAGTTACATGTTTATAGGAAAATGATGAAGTAAATGCACCAAGGGATAAAGTAATATAGCATTCACCCTGAGAATTCTTATGTTCCCTTGAGAAAAAGTTGAAATTAACAATCTGATACTTCACATCCGTCCGTCCGCTATTTGTTTATTTTGGTATGTGGTATTTTCACGTACCTTTTCCTGTTTTACGCGCCTAGAATATATTTTCACTTTTCAAAAGCGCACATGCAAACTGTTTATTATTATTATTATTATCACAAGATAAGGTTGTCTCAAAATTGAACGTTTCTGCTCTGTATTCGTTTAACTGGGCTTCCTATCACATCCTGCTATATTGTATACTCTATAGCTATTTATTTTACTAGTTTGATTTGACGAAGTTTTATTTCAATATTGATAATTCATTATTTTTAAATGTTTTTATACTTTCATCTTCAAGTGCTTTCTTTTTGCATGGAATATCTAGAGTAGTCTTCTCCAGTAGTAAGATATGGAGATTTCTTGAAATCTTAGTGCTGTTTCCTCAATGAATAAATTAGCTATAAATTTTGGGTACCATCCTCATGAACGTCTTCCATCATTTAAGAAAAATAATGATTTATTAAAGAAGTATACAGGTTAAATTTCTCATTTATGAGATTTGTTTATTTCAAAGCATAGTATATATATTTTTTCCAAAGTGTATAACTAAGCTTATACATGTATATAGAAGATTCTTTTATTGCTTTTATTCGTCAAATGAAATAATTAGATACCAAGGGATAAGTCAATATGCCATTCCCAAAATTGATCTAATCAAAAAGACAAAAAATGTAAGAAATGAAAAAAACTTCGTGATAACTTCATGGCATTTATGGTTTTAATATTATTCGTTTCTTGTCTTTCAGTATAGATATTGCTCTGAAGGATGTTGTTCACACGAGTTTTGTGCTTATCATAAGATCTGCTACCCAGTTATCCACTGTGATCCTGAATGTCCGGATGGAAGTTGCAGTAACGGTCTGTGTATGCCTACCAAACCTTGTAAGGACAGTCGAGGATGTGGAATGGCCAGGTCGTGTACGACAAATTATAATCTAGGCTATAACACGTGTCAGTATAATCTGGATATCGGTAAAACATTGTGTGTTGACAGAAATGGACACTATAATGTGCACAAGGAACAGTAATCCAAGGGCTCGCGTCTTTTAGTTTATAACTTCAAAATCTAAAATAATGTTCACGTCGACTGTATTTTCTCTATCCTCCGTTATAATGTTAGACTTCCTTCCCAGTCGGCCAAAACTCCTAATACAATATGGTATGTCATATTTATTCATCTTTTCTCGGGAACACAAATCAAAGAAAATATCTTCGAATAGTTTTTCCATATACATGTATTTTAAAAACATGTCTTCTGTTTTCCAATTTAAAAGATATTTTAGAACTGTTTTCGTTAATATATTTCTGTATTGCATTTTTTCTAAAAAGTGTCAACAGGGAAATTTGCAAAAAAATTAACTTTGTTTTGCCTAAACCCTTATCTAATAAATAATTACTAATTTCCTTGTAGCTTAAAGGTCTATCAGACGTGTGAAGCACAAGTCTAGTAAAATCTAGTAAAGCTAATGATTATCGAACAAGCCTGATTCTTTTTATATCCTAAATTGAATAAATGTAATATTTCTTTCCCACAATAACCATGACTACAGCCCAAATCTAATTACTAACAGGCCCTAATTAGTTTAAGATATTGAGGGACGTGACGGCACACACTATGACACACCGAGTCTTGGTGAAAACAACGGCAGTTAAGCTTGTGTAAAACGGTGGAACAAGGGAAAGA
>JACSZP010014602.1:2382-13734 GCA_016161895.1 Pinna nobilis | reverse complement strand
TGTAAGTGATATCTTCCTTTAACGTCAGAGATATAGCAAGGAAAAGGAACTATTCAGGTAAGTGATATCTACACTTAACATCAGAGATGGCGTGGAGTAGAAACTACTTGGCTTCTATTATACAATCCATGATTTGAATTGCCAAGTAATCTTAGGGAGCACAATGTTCACATTCCTTTTATAAATCTTTACATGATTCTAATATACCTGATTATTTCATATTATCAATCTGTGTCAAATTTTCACTACATATTTGAGATAGATTTGAGATTAATAGTAAATTTATAAGTGCCAGAGAACAATGTAAGTGCCTGCTGGATCTGAGAGACATGTTAAATATATGCTTAAACTGATATTACAGTCAACATGTGTGTATTAATGTTTGGATAAGATAAGTAAATTGGTAGACCAAAGTTTCAGGGCCAAATTCAATATCACAACTATAATGTAAAACTGACTATACAAAAACAGAAAAATATCTAATGTGAGCTTACAATGCCTTTGGCATTTTAAAGTTAAATTATTACAAATGATGAAGTATCAAATGGGACAGTTATCTACTATTGAAAAATCAAATTAAATTCTTAAATAAACTTGAGTGGCCAGATATTTGTAATATACTTTCTTGATTTGGTTTTAGCTATTCATTTGGTGAATTAGTTTAATCTATAATCTGAAGTCAGGCATCAGCGTGTCAATTTCTGAGCTGACAGGTGATCATCTTGTTACAGTGGTGGGAGTCACTATATCAGATATTGGGGATAGAGTTTCACTAGTTGTCCACAGTCCATTAGGTACCATACCACAGCAATAAGACTTACTACAGTAGATAAGTGTGTCAAATGATATACATTTACACAATTCTGTGTGTATATACAGCCAAAGAGGGGGCCATGGGAAAAACAGGCAGTACAGGTCAGAGAGAGAGAGAGAGAGAGAGAGAGAGAGAGAGAGAGAGAGTTTTTGGCTGAGTGTAAATATCATACTTGATATATGATGCTCTTCATTTACGGTTTATTATCTCCAACTTCTGGGAAGGCTTATAAGTTGGACTACACTGTGTAAAGAGCCCCCTTTTGCCAGGACTCTACACCTACACGAAAACACAAGTAGCCCTTAGATTCGGCTCAGACGTTTTGTCACGTAAAATTCAATGAAATGGCTATGTATACTTATACAGTTTTAACAGACAGCTAGTGATCTTCTGTATAATATTGTTCAATATGAATTCCACCCCACAAGGCTTAATGTGGGAAAAAATTAGAAGATTTCACATTAAATTGAAATACTTCAGCAGTATTTATCATATAACATTTTACATTCATGGCTTTACTGTTTATGTATTTTACAATATTTGTAAACGTTTAGCCATATTTAACATATAACATTTTACATTCAATGCTTTAACATATATATATTCTACATTTTAATACTTTAACAGTATTTAACATATAACATTTTACATTCAAATTGCTTTACTGATTATTGCTTTACATTTATATATTCTACATTGATCTTATAGCTCTTAGACGGCAAGATGGATCTTACATTCTGAATGGTGGCAAGAGGTTAAGTTTCCATGGAAATTACAAAGGTGGTGGAACAACATTCGTCTACAGTAGAAATAAGGGAAGAGGCTGTAGGGGAGAATGCCTTCATGCTGATGGTCCTCTCAATGAAACTATTGAAGTACAGGTAATTAATGTATACAGATGTCAAAATTGGATTAAATGTAAAATATATATACAATTAGAACTGTAATATATCCATACACAGAAGCAGTAACAATATACAATATTAATACTGCCAATACATGACAGTTAGAATGTCAATAAACAATAGTTACAATGTCAAAACAAGGCAGTTACAATGTCAATATACAACAGTGAATATGTCAATAAGTAACAGTTATAATGTCAGTAAACAATATATACAATGGTTACAATGCTACAAACAGTTACAATGTCAACAGTGACAATGTCAACATTCAAGTAACAATGTCAATAAACAACAGTTACAGTGTCAGTTTACAACAGCTACAATGTCAATGCACAACAGTAACACTGTTAATAAACTACCATTACCATGTCAATACATAGCAGTAACAATGTCAATATACAACAGTAACAATGTTAATACAAAACAGTAACAATGTTAATATACTACCATTACAGTGTCAATACACACCAGTAAGTGTATAGTATACAACTGCTACAATGTCAATACACATCACGTATTGAGTCAATACACATCAGGTATTGTGTCAGTATAAAACAATTACAATGTCAATACACAACAGTTACAGTATCAGTACACAAGTTAGAGTGTCAGTATAAAAAAGTTACAGTGTCGGTATAAAACAGTTACAATGCCAATACACAACAGTTAGTGTCAGCACACAAATAACAGTGTCAGTATACAACAGTTACAATGTCAAAACACAACAGTTACAATGTCAGTATACAACAGTTACAATGTCAATACACAACAGTTACAGTGTCAGTATACAACAGTTACAATGTCAATACACAACAGTTATATTGTCAGTATACAACAGTTACAATGTCAAAACACAACAGTTACAGTGTCAGTATACAACAGTTACAATGTCAATACACAACAGTTACATTGTCAGTATACAACAGTTACAATGTCAAAACACAACAGTTACAGTGTTAGTATACAACAGTTACAATGTCAATACACAACAGTTACAGTGTCAGTATACAAAAGTTACAGTGTCAGTATATAACACCTTCAATGCCAAAACACAACAGTTATAGTATCAGTACACAAGTTACAGTGTCAGTATAAAAAAGTTACAGTGTCAGTATAATACAGTTACAATGCCAATACACAACAGTCAGTGTCAGCACACAAATAACAGTGTCAGTATACAACAGTTACAATGTCAAAACACAACAGTTACAATGTCAGTATACAACAGTTACAATGTCAATACACAACAGTTACAGTGTCAGTATACAACAGTTACAATGTCAATACACAACAGTTACAGTGTCAGTATACAACAGTTACAATGTCAATACACAACAGTTACAATGTCAGTATACAACAGTTACAATGTCAATACACAACAGTTACAGTGTCAGTATAAAACAGTTACAACGTCAATACACAACAGTTACAGTGTCAGTATACAACAGTTACGATGTCAATACACAACAGTTACAGTGTCAGTATACAACAGTTACAACGTCAATACACAAGTTACAGTGTTAGTATACAACAGTTACAGTGTCAGTGCACAAGTTTACACTGTCAGTATTCAACAGTTACAGTGTCAGTGTATAACAGCTACAATGTCAATAAACAAAAGGTCATTACACAAAAGTTAGATTCAGTTTATACATGTAACAGTTACAGTGCCAATACAAAACAGTTACAATGTCAGTGTACAACAGATACAATGATGGCATACAACAGTTACAATGTCACACAAATAACAATGTCAATACACAACAGTTACAGTGTCAGTATATATCAACTGTAGTGTCAGTATACAACAGTTACAATGTCAGTATACAACAGTTACAATGTCAGTATACAGCAGTTACAATATCAATACACAGCAGTTTCAATGTCAGTTTATAACAGTTACAATGTCCGTTTATAACAGTTACAATGTCAATACACAGCATTTACAATGTCAGTATTCAACAGTTACAATGTCAATACACAACAGTTACAATGTCAATACACAAGTTACAATGTCAATCCACAGCAGTTACAATATATAATTATTTATAATATTAATTCATATAAGGGGGCCTCCATGGCCGAGTAGTTAGCGTGTTCGACTTCGAATCGAAGGGTCCGGGGTTTGATTCCCGCAGCGCCACTCCGCGGCTGGCTGTCTTTCGGATGAGACAGTAAAAACCGAGGTCCCGTGTCACAGTAGGTGCTGGCATGTTAAAGAACCCTCCCTGCTCTACGGCCATAAGTGCCGAGCACAGGCAAAATTTGTCGCCCTTCACCAACACATGGTGACGTCTCCATATGAGTGAAATACTCTTGAGTGAGATGTTAAATATCAACAAAACAAACAAAAACAAATATTCATATTAGAAACATTGAAATTATTCGCTGCTTGGTTTCAGGGAGCAATTCAAGGTAAATCTAATTGTGTTAACCTAACACTTCAACAGAAAAATGAAAACAATTTTGTTTTTAGAATTGTTAAAGTATGCTGAAAAAAGATAGATAAGTTGATGTTAAGTCAATACCAAATGTATTAATATTATTTTGATACTTAAAAGGAGTTTTTTTTAAATTGTACACTCAGTTGCATTTGGTCAGGGAAGCCACATTTCCCTTACAATCCCACCTGATCAGGGGGTGTGTGGTTTATCATATATGTATGTCTGAAAGTACCTTAGCTTGATTTTTAAAACTAGTAACTGTATAATCATTTGTGCATCGGTAGTACAGTCAAATCTTGAAAACTCGAACGTCGATCTCTCGAAGTTCTCGATTTTTCAAAGTAAAACGACGGTCTCGATTTTTTTCCTTAATAAATTAAGCAAATTTAGTCTTGATCTTTCGAACGTCGACGGGCGAAATTTTCGATCTCTCGAAATAAATTTCACAATCCAAAGCTTAAAATACCTGTAAAATGTCATCTCAATCTTTTGAAATGCAATTTTTGGCAGACGTTGTAATTGCAAAGTGTTTATTTAGTAATTTAAGGTGACGACATTGGTAAAATATTACAGAATAATTACCAAAATAATGAAAGATGTGAACATTGTCCAGGAAAGGGAGTGAATTAGAGGGTTTGGGCATCGGAATAGCGTTGAGCTGGAGAGTAATCGTATTTTTGACAACTCAAAGTCTCGAAAACTCGAAGTTTTTCACCGGTCCCGAACACTTTGAGTTTTTCAGATTCAACTGTATTTACAACCAAACTACAATTGTAATTCATTCACTCATGAAAGAAGTGAAGTGAAGTGAAGAAGTCACTTCATGGGATGAGGATAATTCCCTGTCGTCTATTTAAGTTTATCTACCTTCTACTCAGGTAAAATGAACCACTCCATTGGATTTTCTACTCATATTCAAAAGATTTTATCATGCTCCTATTACCAGAATTTGCTACCTAAGGACATTGTTATAATGTAAGATAAAGGCTTTCATAAGATAAATGATAAAATGTTGATATAAGTATTCTAAAATGTGTAAAGTAGACATGATAATTGAAAACAGGAAAGGAGTACAATTATATGTGGCCTGTCTGACTATAGTTCATATGTGATGACTACATTGCGTTCAGAATTGTCAAAGTCATAAAGATATAATGATAAGAAAATACTACTGTCAACTAGTCAGAGAATTCACTTCTCTGCCACAACAAATCAAATGATCACTGTAGTCAGACCTAGTGGACAGGCCATTTAAATCTGGGTCACAAAAAGTCAAATTACCACTGTGTTCAAAACATTCACATCTGGGTCATAACAAACCAAATGCCTGCTATGGTCAGAACATTTATATCTGGGTCATAACAAACCAAATGCCTGCTATGGTCAGAACATTTATATCTGGGTCATAACAAACCAAATGCCTGCTGTGGTCAGAACATGTATATCTGGGTCATAACAAACCAAATGCCTGCTATGGTCAGAACATTTATATCTGGGTCATAACAAACCAAATGCCTGCTATGGTCAGAACATTTATATCTGGTAAGTTTATGGGTGCCAGTGAGGTACATGGACAATTTTTTGTCAAATTTTCAGTTAATGTTGTGATTAAAATATTTTTATTTTACTCTGTCACTTCAACTAGAATGAGATTTTGTTGTTAGTTTTCTCAATGGGGTGGTGATTCTAATAGAGAGCAGGGTAAGTTGACCATTTTGAGAAGTGGGTAAAACGTGTTCATTAACATAATGTATGTAAATGTCTATGAAATATTTCACAGTATTTTCCTGTCCTTTATTCGATCATTATAATTTTTTTGTAGCTGTTGACCTATAGAAGAAATCCTGGTATAATGTATCAGTTCACAGTTCCTAGCCATATGGCCAAGGATGTGATGCAGAGAATTATACCTAGGCTAAGTATCAGGGGAGACAACCGTGTTCCAAGCAGTAGACAATCTCAACAACATAGAACAAATGACAATCATAATAGAAAACTGGCTACAGCTGATAGTGATACAAAGGACAGGGTTGTTTACCATGGTTATCAGAATATACCTACTGGTAATGGAAGTTACCCTATACCACAGCTGGGAAGTGAGACAATCCCAAACAGGAGAACTGAGATCCAGAAATACAAGCCACCTCAATACATTCCATCCCAGAGAAACACAGATTTGTATAACCCTCAAAGGTTGTCAATAGATGGAAGGGGAAGATCAGATTTGTCCAACAGACAGAGGACCTGGAGCAATTATTACTCCTATTACAACAGAAATATTAACCAGGCAGCATCAGCTGATTATGGGAAGCGATATGGAAACAGCAATAGTGTAACAAAATCTGAGAATGCAATAGATGGGACAAATTCTGAATACACAAGAAGAAATACCAAGGAGGAAGTTAATTCTGCAATTAAAACCTCCAGGTTATCTGCACAGAATATCCCAGACAGTATCAACTATATTTGGAGGATTACAGGTTTTACTGACTGTTCTACAACTTGTGGAGGAGGTATTTTATATACATATATAAGCTATGTCATATTAACTCTCTAAACATGCAGTCTCATGATCAAGTTGTCACTTTTTTCTTCCCACAAATTTTTGCATTAGACAGTTTCTGAACTGTTACACTTTAATCCACAAGGTATATTTATTTCCCCTCATACAAAACCCTTTCATACAACAAAACATAAATGATGTAAAAAAACAACAGTATAAATGAGAGAAAAGCAACGTAATAGTATAGGCTATACAGATTCAGCAGGTATTTCCTAAATATTGGAGTTGGCTGTCATGTCGGAGTTCCACAAATTCATTTCTTTTCTTCCATTTGTAATATGTTGTAAATCCTTGTCACACAGATGCTTGTTTCTGTATCTTCTGTTTGATTGATGGTAATTGAATCAAGGATACTATTACTTTAAACTTTATATGCATATAAAAGATATTAGGTAGAGAATAAAGCTACCTCAGTATCTTAACACCTTGTCTGTAAAACTGTGGACAGCTGTAAATTAAGTGATGGAATTATGTTACCAACACCATGACAGACAGGTGAATAGTGACACTGAAGTGATAATGTGTCTAACACCACAGCGGAAGGAGGCAATAGATATAGATACCTTCCATGGCATTGATGATAATTACCTTCCGAGATAGAGACTTCAATAAACTTCCAAGGTAGTGACTATAAATACCTTCCATGGCAGTGATGATAATTACCTTCTGAGATAGAGACTTCTAAGGTTGTTACTAAAGCTTCAAGCCAAGTTAGTGACTATTAACACTTCCTAGGTAGTGACTATAATAACTAGTCAAGGAAATGATGATTATTACCAGCTGAGATAGTGTCTATACTTTCCTCCAAGGTAGTGACAATAATTACCTTCCAATGTAGTGAATATAATTACCTTCCAAGGAAGTGACTATAATTACTAGCCAAGGTAGTGATGATAAGAACCTTCCAAGGTTATGGTGATAATAAACCTTCCAAGGAAGTGACTATAATTACTAGCCAAGGTGGTGACTATTATTATGAGCCAAGGTAGTGACTTTAATTACCAGCCAAGGAAGTGATGATTTTTACTAGCTGAGATAGCGTCTATACTTTCCTCCCAGGTAGTGACAATAATTACCTTCTGAGGCAGTGACAATAATTACCTTCCAAGGGAATGACTACAATTACAAGCCAAAGTAGACACTGTAATTACAAGCCAAGATAGTTACTATAATTACCAGCCAAAGTAGTGACTTTGATATTCTGCTTAAGTAATTGACTATTATATTAATAGCCACAGTAGATACTAGTATTCTACCACAATAATGACTATAATTTTCTGCTCTGATATTGATTATAATTACCTGCCACTGTAGAAACTAAAAAAACATGCCACAGAAATGACTAAGAAATTCTGCCACAGAAGTGACTAAGAAAACCTGCCACAGTAGTGACTAGTGACTAAGAAAATCTGTGACAATAGTAATTAAGAAAACCTGCCACAGAAGTGATAAAGAAAACCTGCCACAGTAGTGACTAAGAAAATCTGCCACTAGTAATTAAGAAAATCTGCCACAGTAGTGAATAAGAAAACATGTCACAGTAGTGATACAGAAAATCTATCACAGTAGTGACTAAGAAAACCCCCCACAGTAGTGGCTAAACAATCATGCCACAGAAGTGACTAAGAAAACCTGTCAGGGTAGTGGCTAAAAACATGCCACAGAAGTGACTAAGAAAACCTGCCATAGTAGTGACTAAGAAAATCTGTCACAGTAATGACTAAAAAAACCTGCCACAGAAGTGACTAAGAAAACCTGCCACAGTAGTGACTAAGAAAATCTGCCATAGTAGCGACTAAGAAAATCTGCCACAGAAGTTACTTAGAAAACCTGCCACAGTAGTGACTAAAAACCTGCCACAGAAGTGACTAAGAAACCTGCCACAGTAGTGACTAAAAACCTGCCACAGAAGTGACTAAGAAAACCTGCCACAGTAGTGACTAAAAGCCTGCCACAGAAGTGACTAAGAAATTCTGCCACAGTAGTGACTAAGAAAATCTGCCACAAGTGATTAAGAAAACCTACCACAGTAGTGACTAAGAAAATCTGCCATAGTAGTGACTAAGAAAATCTGACACAGTAATGACTAAAATAACCTGCCACAGAAATGACTAAGAAAACCCTGCCACAGTAGTGACTAAAAACCTGCCACAGAAGTGACTAAGAAAACCTGCCACAGTAGTGACTAAAAACCTGCCACAGAAGTGACTACCTGCCACAGTAATGACTAAAAAAAATGCCACAGAAGTTACTAAGAAAATCTGCCACAAGTGATTAAGAAAACTTGCCACAGTAGTGATTAAGAAAATCATAGTAGATACTAAGAAAAGACTGCTGTAATAGTGACTAAAAAATAGTAATTAAGAAAACCTGCCACAGTAGTGATAAAGAAAACCTGCCACAGTAGTGACTAAGAAAATCTGCCACTAGTGATTAAGAAAATCTGCCACAGTAGTGAATAAGAAAACATGCCACAGTAGTGATTAAGAAAATCTATCACAGTAGTGACTAAGAAAACCTGTCAGGGTAGTGGCTAAAAACATGCCACAGAAGTGACTAAAAAAACCTGCCACAGTAGTGACTAAGAAAATCTGCCACAAGTGATTAAGAAAACCTGCCATAGTAGTGACTAAGAAAATCTGCCACAGTAATGACTAAAAAAACCTGCCACAGAAGTGACTAAGAAAACCTGCCACAGTAGTGACTAAGAAAATCTGCCATAGTAGTGACTAAGAAAATCTGCCACAGTAATGACTAAAAAAATCTGCCACAGAAGTTACTTAGAAAACCTGCCACAATAGTAACTAAAAACCTGCCACAGAAGTGACTAAGAAAACTGCCACAGTAGTGACTAAAAACCTGCCACAGAAGTGACTAAGAAAACCTGCCACAGTAGTGACTAAAAGCCTGCCACAGAAGTGACTTAGAAATCCTGCCACAGTAGTGACTAAGAAAATCTGCCACAAGTGATTAAGAAAACCTACCACAGTAGTGACTAAGAAAATCTGCCATAGTAGTGACTAAGAAAACCTGCCACAGTAATGACTAAAATAACCTGCCACAGAAGTGACTAAGAAAACCCTGCCACAGTAGTGACTAAAAACCTGCCACAGAAGTGACTAAGAAAACCTGCTACAGTAGTGACTAAAAACCTGCCACATAAGTGACTACCTGCCACAGTAATGACTAAAAAAAATGTCACAGAAGTTACTAAGAAAATCTGCCACAAGTGATTAAGAAAATCTGCCACAAGTGATAAAGAAAACTTGCCACAGTAGTGACTAAGAAAACTTACCACAGTAGTGACTAAGAAAATCTGCCATAGTAGTGACTAAGAAAATCTGCCACAGTAATGACTAAAAAAATCTGCCACAGAAGTTACTTAGAAAACCTGCCACAATAGTGACTAAAAACCTGCCACAGAAGTGACTAAGAAAACTGCCACAGTAGTGACTAAAAACCTGCCACAGAAGTGACTAAGAAAACCTGCCACAGTAGTGACTAAAAGCCTGCCACAGAAGTGACTAAGAAATCCTGCCACAGTAATGACTAAGAAAATCTGCCACAAGTGATTAAGAAAACCTACCACAGTAGTGACTAAGAAAATCTGCCATAGTAGTGACTAAGAAAACCTGCCACAGTAATGACTAAAATAACCTGCCACAGAAGTGACTAAGAAAACCCTGCCACAGTAGTGACTAAAAACCTGCCACAGAAGTGACTAAGAAAACCTGCTACAGTAGTGACTAAAAACCTGCCACATAAGTGACTACCTGCCACAGTAATGACTAAAAAAATGTCACAGAAGTTACTAAGAAAATCTGCCACAAGTGATTAAGAAAATCTGCCACAAGTGATTAAGAAAACTTGCCACAGTAGTGATTAAGAAAATCATAGTAGATACTAGGAAAAACTGCTGTAATAGTGACTAAAAAAACATTTCACAGAAGTGACGTAAAAAAAAACTGCCACAGTAGTGACTACAATTATTTTCCCTTAGACTAACACTTCATTTAAAGTACTTTAGTGATCATTTACAGGTTTACCGGGGCCTCTGTAGCCAAGTGATTAGCATGTTAGACTTCGAATCGAAGGGTCCGGGGTTCAATTCCCACAGCACTACTCTGGGTTGGCCATCCCTGTATTTCGGATGAGACAGTAAAAACTAAGGTCCAATGTCACAGTAGATGTCGGTACGTTAAAGAACCCTCCCTGCTCTATGGCCAGCAGTGCCGAGCACAGGCAAAATTTGTTGCCCTTCACACACAGTACGTTAAACAACCACACAACAACAACAACAGATTCACCAGTGACATTACAGATCACTCAATGCTAAACAATTGCTTTGTAGACATACATCAGAGATATGACATCTTAGGAGAAGTGACAAGTATGAGAGTATCTGTATGTTTATATCCTTCTGGATATATCTCAGCTTCACATGGTTACTGTTAAAGCTCAATGTTTGATTGTTGTTTCCAGCAGTAAATGAATTAATTGCATGGGAATTTTAGCAAATTTGTGTTAATTTTTTTTCAGGAGTACAAGAAACAAAAATTATTTGTTTGAAGAAGAATACAAACCTTATTGTTACAAGTGATAACTGTGATCCAAGGATAAAGCCGG
>JACSZP010014596.1:0-11688 GCA_016161895.1 Pinna nobilis | reverse complement strand
AGTCATACAGCATGTTTACAACTTATCGATTGTTTAGTGGAAAAGAGTTGTATCTCCGGGTAGACAGTCTAGAAGAACACAGTCGAAACTCATTTTTCATATTTTTGTTAAAATCGACAACAGAAATTCATCACAGTTCTTTTAGGAAGTACCTTTGTCATGAGATAAAAATTTTCAATGTACTCATTTCAGGTCTTTTAATAGAAAAAAAAATTCGAAGAAAATAACCTTCTTACTGGATTAATAAACCAGTCGAATAATTATCAAAATGAGATACGACTATGTACTTCTAGGCAGTCTATATGAGAGGTACGACTATGTACTTCTAGACAGTCTATATGAGAGATACGACTATGTACTTCTTGGCAGTCTATATGAGAGATACGACTATGTACTTCTTGGCAGTCTATATGAGAGATACGACTGTGTACTTCTTGGCAGTCTATATGAGAGATACGACTCTCTTCCTCTACACAATCGTTATGCCCTGCGCATCACAGACTGCTTTGAAAATCAACAAAATGCTAAAAAAATGAATTAATGGACGGATTCAATGTGTTCTTGGACAAATAACACCTTAATTAAGGGTGATTATATACAGTAGCAATAAACATGTATTTACATAATTATATACAATAAAATAACTATGAAACATACAACATTGAGGACAGGTTACTTCAGTTTTCTTGTTGCTGTTGTGTTGTTACAGACATTTTCGAGATTATTTCAGTCATGATGTAGTAACGTCACACTGATTTAGGTTTTGGGAATCAATGGTCTCATGTAAAGGGCTTTAATTTATTCAGTGAGAGATACCCAGCATGCCAATGCCAACCATGTTTCGCAAGNNCGAAAACTAACTTAAAAGGAACTAATCCCACTCTTAACGGCACATTGGGTTTCTCACCAGAACGTTGGTATTGTTAGAGGGAAGTCTTTAGTTTAAAGTTTAAACCCGGGCCAAGTAAAATGTTAGTCGATAATACACAAATCATAATTTCCGTTGCCTTTCATTCGGTAATAAAAGTTAAAATTTTTGGTCGTTCAGATACGACTTTATTAACGGAAGCCTCGTGTCATAACACATTTTAACACGATAAATAAATTCTCCCTACTTAATAGTTACAGAATAGTTCAAAATTTAGAGGCATCAACGGCATTTGCCAACGTCTCCATAAAACAACAATACAACAACAATAACAACAACTATGATTCATCTCATCTGGAATGCATATGAAGACCATGATGTGAGTTAAGTTATCAGAATGTGTTTTCTTTGAATCCAGGATCTCTCCGTGTATGAATAAGAAACATACATTGTGAAAAAATACTGTATAAGGGGTTATTTTCATCCCTTGTTATTTTCGGTTTATGCACTTGTGAACAGTTTCGGCCCGATTCACCCAGTCTCGACATAGTTCTATTCAATAAATTTGCCGTTTTGAATACGCCTAGATTTGAATTCCCTCACCGAGGACCAGAGCGAAAGGGGCGAAAATAAAACGGCAGCAAACATTTCCTTGACAATCTAACTTGGGAAAGTCAGAGATCGGAATGAAATAAGTAAGGTTGTTACACAAATACGTAGGGGAAATTAGTACCTGGACATTGAACAAGTTCTTAGGAAAACAAATTGATGAACCCAGCTTTGATATCGTTACTCTGTATATATAGTGGGGTTTCATCGGGTATGTAAATTATAGATAATGATGTATGTTTAACAATTTCCGTTTATATGAAAATAACGACGCTAAATTGCTGAAGTCAAATATCTACTGTATAAGCTTCGTGACGGCCACTACACGATATACGAATTTACATGTATATATTTAGTCGTGTTTTTTAAGTTTTATGTATATCAAACGTTTCGACAAAAGACATTTCTAGCAAAAGGTAAGAGCATTTTTTATCGACAATGAGGTCCATACCATGGACTTGGAATACCACTTTAAAGAAAGTGGTATGGGGGAGTAGAAAATACCAAGGAGCATTCAGGTTTTAAAAAAAGTGACGGTCAACACCGTGGCCATAACAAAAAGAGAACGCAAAATCAAATAAACATTTAGAGATTCGGTTCTTTTTCTTCAACTGATGAAAATTGTCAATGTTCGCTGAATTACAAAAAACATACTCTATTTTCTCATAATAAGTGCTAAACATATTGTGACACAGGAAAGATAAACCATGTACATGTATATGTATGTGTAAATTCTCGATAGGTGAAACTGTTTCTTATGAAAGACTAAGATATAGAATAGCTATACATTATATTTCTTAAAAAGAAGGTTAAAAATCGTTAAACTTTCAAATTGCTTATTCATGCTCCAAAGAAAATAAAAGATCGACTGCCTGACATCACAATTGACAGTAAATTTTCACATCAAATTTAATATTCAGCCATGGATTTTCAATCGAACAGATTAGAATTTTCTGTTCATGAAAATTAAAATACACATAAAGAGGTAAAAGAAAATGACACATTTTCCTTTTGCAAACGAAAAATTTTGTTTGAAAAAGCAATGAAAAAATAATCTAACCATACACAAGATTTTGAAAAATCGACCGACTTTGATTCAATTGTAACGAAATAGGGATGGCTCCATTACAGTTGCTACAACACTCAAAAGTAAATATCAAAGCTCGTTTAATGCCCTGAAACTGTTAGGAATTTTCAAGTATGAATACAAACGTACCATAAGAAAATACTGTAAAAAGTAGAACATTAATTATCACAGATTCTTTTAAATGAAAGACAATCCTTTATCACAAAATAGTATAACAAGAGACTCCACCCTTGCCTGTTACGTAGAACGTACAAATTGTCTGACAAGTAATGGTGAACTTTGTCTCAATGTAAACTGTATCCCTTTAGTCATCTGCCAGTTTAGACTGGTCACCTGGCGTTCGGTGTATTTTCTACGGCGTAGGACGGCGGACCAGATTCTTCGCTTGTCCTGGTTGTATTTCGCTGAATTTGAAGTGGATGTACTGTAAATCGACAATAAAGAATGGAAATTCATTATTACTGAAATATGTTTAAACATGCAATGCAATTGCGTTTCAGACTTCAGTTATTGAAATTGGAAAAGAAAGTTATAAACATATATACATAAACAGTTATACATTCAAATATCCATTTTAAGGGCGTACCTAAAGGAAAGAAGTAGCTTTCACAGAAGTCGGTGTCACATTGACGCCTTTTTGACCCAGGTTCATAGCACACTGATTTAAACTGACCGATGAATAGACATGTCTGCGAAAGTAAACGTGCTAGATGCAGAGGTAAAGGTGGCGAACAATGGTCTTTGACTGTATATGAATAAATAGAAATCTTTACTTCCACAAATGGTATTGAAAGATGAATTGAGATATACATGCATATATGGAACGGGAATAAACATACCATTAATACTGGTGGTTCCATTGTATCCCGGATCCCCGGAGCCTGTATATCCAGGTGGTACCGGGTAACTTTCTTTTAAGGCATCTTCATATGAGGGTGGTGACTGACTAGGTGCTGTATAAGGTGGTGGCGCTTGTGGGCGTACCACTGAAATTGACAAAAAAAAGTTTATTTATTTCTTTTGAAGAGATTTTCAATTAACGCATCTTACAAATATTAATCTAATAAACTAAACAAGCATGATGACAGTCAATAAGTATTATGTAGCATCACTTTGTTTAACAATGTTGGTTGTCAAATTATTTAATGTTGAGCCCTCCATGGTTCATAAAGTATTAATAAATGTCAAAGTTCACATTATATATAGTTTGAATAGGGGTAATCTCAAAACTACATTTAAAAAAAAATAAAATAAAATACCAAAGCGATATTCTAAAATTTCGTAAATGTGACAAGTTGGGAGTAAAATCGATCTCAACATGCGTAGCAATTGCAAATGGATGGGACCAGGTGTTCGGAAGGAGTCAGCGTCCCTTAATGGTATACCGCGACCGGAAACTGTTACAGTTCATATATCTTTTCTTTGTTAGATGTTTCAATAATTACATGTATCTGTATCGATTATGATCTGAATTGTTAAGCCATTCTCTAGGAATCATCCCTGAATTCACAGTTCAAGTGCCAATGACTAATTTCTTTAAGCGGAATTGGTCTATTTTGTAATTACTTGGAACATTTCTTATCTTATCCGCTAGCTCGATATTGTTCTGTAAATGTTACAACGTCGCAATGATTGGGGCAATTGTTCACTCCTGACGGTTTCATTATCCGGGTAACATATTCCTATTATACATGATTGGACCATACTATACATTTGACTAATTAATTTCTTGGGGGAGGGGGGGGGGGTCGATATTTACCAGGGGTCGGGATGGAGTGGAGTTCCAACTTGTAAAAAGGAAAAACCTAGCCCTGTTGAAATGAGAATCTAAGCATAATTGACCAATATTGGGATATATTTTGCTAATTCCAAGGGGAAGGGTCCGGACTCCCTCGACTCCCCTCTAGATCCGCGCATGGATACATGCACATAAATACATGTACCTAAGTTTTATGTAATTAACAGTACATAATAACTATATTGTAAATAAAGTACACAAACTGAATTTTCCAAAACATTATTAAATTAAAATAGGTTACAATATGCTCAAAATATTTGGATGAGATCTACCAGTCTTTGTGAGAGGGATTCTCTTTCAGTCATATGGGTTGAAAGATGTTTTGTTTTGGATCGCTTTATGCCACACTCGATGCTCTTTTGGCAATAACATGACGGTCAGTTTTTATTACTGAAGATCCAGAAATTTTCGCAGAACCTTATTTTGGCGAATCGATTGTTATGAAATTATTCGCGACACTATATTTTCGCGCGTGTTCATGTTAGGTATAGTCAGCTATGTTGTATAGTATATGTTAATATCAGGTTAGTATATTTAGCGAGAACTTTATTTTCGCAATTACGCGAAAATAAAATTCTCGCGAATAAAACTGGATTTACAGTATTGGAGGAGAGAATCCGTAAATAAATGTATCCGAGACGAGATTAACCGCCTCCTGCAAGAAAACTGCCAAATTTATTTCTACTTGGTTTCCGACGATGATTGAACAATCATTTAATTCTATCGTAAAACACATTGTAACAGTGTTTCTGATTGGTTAAAACAATCCTTTGATAACTGTGTCAACAGAATTTAGATTACACACGCACTGTGTCCGGAACTACTTTTTCATTTTCTTAAACGTTTAGTTGTTTGTTTACTGGAACTGATGTATTATGCGCGCATAAAGTGTGTCATGGAAACAAAAAAGTGCATTAAAATTGAAACTCTGTTCATTTGTATTTTCTTATTTCACATTGCAGATGTTGATTAAAATGATAAGAAATGAATCCTATATTTTTTCGTTTGATGCATGTACAATGTGTCAACAGAAAATTTGGACGGAAACTTTATCATCAACGCGCTACGCGCATTGATGCAGTTTTCCGTCCAAATTTTCTCTTGATACATGCATCAAACGAAAAATATAGGATTCATTTCTTAAAGCGCTGAACAATAGCAACAGAAAACCAGATTCAGACGTATTTCATGTGATATTAACGAGATGATGAAAGAGGATGGGTTAGCATTATTCTACGTGATGGGCAAATTGCAACTCTTTGACTCCATTTATTCTACTTATCTAAATATTTCGGGTACTTTAGATTAATTCAAAATGAATATATACACTATTTGTCACATTTGTATTACAGTTTCAACGTAGTTTTCAGAATATTTTTCTTTATCATTATGAAACAAGTTTAATTAGATTTATGCTTAAATATTTCGAGATTAACAAGTACATAAACGATATCCCCAAGTAACGTAAGAATGGTAGTATAGTGTTTTTTATATTTTATCAGACATATTTAATACTCCATGGTTTTCTACAAATTTGCCTTTCTTGCACCTCTGCGTATTCGTACAGGTATAGGGAAACTTGTTTGTCGACTGACCTCGAGCTAGAGGTGAAAGTTAACAGAAACAAACCACATATAAGAACCTCACATTTAATCTCTTGTCAAAAATATTGTTTATTCGAACCTTATTTAAAAATCTCAAAATAAATTGACACTCCTCTTCAGTAGTATTTACACATACAAACCCAATTTGCAGAGCACTATACTGACGGTTCGCATAAATCAAGCAATATAGGATTTACTTTCAAGCAAACGCAATATAAATGAAAAAATGTGAAAAAAACAAGTCGTCAATTTCAACTTTACCTGAAATTCGCCGGACCCGTGTTCGCCGCTTTGACCATTTATGTTTGTAATAAACTACTATGATTGTTATTAATACCGCTATAAACAGTCCTAAGGCCACCCTGAAAAAAAAGGAAAAGAAAAATCATACACTGTCGAATCCCAAATATAAGGAAATGTAAATGGTAAATACAAACACAGACATATAAACGCTTAAAAGATGCAAATATACATGCAAGATACTCAGATGCATTAAAACAATAGAGAAAGTATTTCTTTAAATGATCTATCTATCTATCTATCTATCTATCTATCTATCTATCTATCTCCCTCCCTCCATTCATCTATCTATCTATCTATCTATCTATCTATCTATCTATCTATCTGTCTATCTGTCTGTCTGTGTATTTATCTATCTATCTATCTATCTATCTATCTATCTATCTATCTATCTATCTACTTATTTCTTTTGATCATGTTGAGTAAAATTTCTCTGCTAGAGCTTTCAGACTTAAATATATATACATTGACCATCATTTTTCACTGTCTGCTGATTTATATATAGGGTAAGTGGGTTCTGGAACGTACATCGACTCTACTTAATTTTACATTACCAATATATCATAAAGTAAGTCAATATCAGACCTTGTCATATCTCAACCATATTATTTCAAAAATTCTTAATTTTGCGATACCATTAAATACCTATCCTTTGATCTAGTTTGATCAATTATCTAGGTTTTTTAATAGTTCACTTTTAAATATATTGGAGACTTCTAAGATTTTATCGTGTTATTTTTACATTTCATTAAATACCCAAATGATGGAGGTTCAAAGATTACAAATGAAATTGTGGACACGTTTAACCATCGTTCACCTAGATTTGAACTAGACTTTCTCACGGACTAACATACTACTAAGTATCAATCAAATAAGTTTTTTCTTAAGTTAATTTATCATTAGGAAACTACCTTATAGTAACAACCCTTTATTCAATGACAATCATATATACAGTATATTCATTCTATGAAACGTAAGGTTTCCGATATTCCCTGGTTCTTCTTCTTTTTTATTTCATCTCATATACGACCATTCTGCTTAATTTCTTATGTGATTGAGGGATTTTCGAACAATGTCTGAGATCAATATAATCATGATTTGGTTTTTGTATTTCAGACCAACAAATCAAATACACTCAGACATTTCTCACAGTTGATTAGGTACGTGGTAAGGTGATATACTGGATAATACAAACTGTAAACCGACACATTCGAATCCAATAAGTGAAAACTCAAAATTGTGATAAAGTTAATCACTGTTTGCAATCTGAGTGTAACTATGGTGTTGATTTCGAGAGGGAAAAGTTATAGTTGCACTATTATAAATCAAAGTCTGTATTGTCGCGAGTTTTTGTGTACGTTTGGTTGGCAAGTAAAGTAAACAACCGTTGTACGCTATAGTATTAATTATCTAGCAGAAAGAAAAATCAGTGACGTGATTAATCCGACAATTCGTAATTACATGATGTACTCTATATGTTAGAGGGACGAAATTGACAACAGGTTAATTATGATTAACTAAGAGAGAGATGGCTTAATTCATGCCGCACGTACTTGTAGGCCTATGTATTCACACAAATATACACGCGCATCATGTCTGATTCTACAGAGGACAGTCTGAAGATGGTTTTATAAATTGGTGGGCTGGTTATATTAATGATTCCCTCCATACCCTCTCATGTATATAGAAACATCACTAAATGCGAGTGAAGGGTTTCAAACTTTGGCCTTTGCTTGACAGCTTTTACCACAGTAAGATTTCTATGACGTGGCTCTAACACTTGACCTCTTTTTGACCTCTCATACGAAGGGCAGGAAAAGTCAATCGACCCAGACGAGGTTTGAACCCACCCTCTCGCGGTCTGACGGCAAGCAGAGCCACGACGGCATTCAACAAGGTTAAGTTACATTATTTCAGATCTTTCAGGCGGAATTGCTTTAAATAAGCAAAGCTGTAATTTTATCTGTTTCTATTCATCTGAAAATTCAGCAACATTCAAAGCACCTACTGCGACGTTACTATTTCAGAATTACATCGTCGTCACTTTTGACCGACATTGTTGAGCGTCCACTTTGTAATGTAACAAGTTATGCTTTATTCTTTTGTATGCGTGCTATATTTACTTCAACTTTTCACGAAAAGAAGACTTTAATTACATCGTTTATCTATGTAAGATACAGGATTATTGCATGATTCTATGGCGATATCTTAAATCATGCATGTTTGTTCATGACCCTAGGTTTACCGGGTATATAAATACATTTTGAAATGCTAGCCAGTGTACATATTTAAGTTTGTTTAAACACGAAGATCGATTCCATAATTTCATCATGAATCTAAGCGCATTTTAGAAATTTAAAACTACTTTTTGAAATAAAAAACGATCGACTGTTTTGTTCAGTCTAATTCTCTAAGTGCACTTAAATTAGGATAGTAAATAAAGTTCCATTAATAATCGGTTTTTCATAATTTTATCCGAATATTAAAGATTTTCGTGTGAAGAAAATATCGACCCAAACCTGCCTAAGTATGCTTGTACAGCTGCTATTTCCTCCAGTGTTTAGAGCATTAAACAAGTACAAAGACTATGCATTCGATTCCATCATAAGCAATTTAAGATTTTTTTGTTAAATATTTTATAATAAATACGTGTAAATTACTTGTTAACTTAATAAATTTGTACAGCATTCTAATTTGGGATCTCTACAACACGGATGGTAAATATAGTTCGCTTTTGACAAAACTGTATTGCAATAAATAAATACGCACGCACTTACAGGTCTCTCCTTGTTAAATATGCATGTCTTGTCGTTTACTAATTGACTTAAAAACTTAAAAAAAAATTGTAATGTGCCCTAAGATAAGATAACTTTTTCAATTAGCAAGCAATTAGGAACTTGCAGAAAGTCCGCCACTCATCAGAGAGAGAGAGAGAGAGAGAGAGATTTTGAAGCTATATGATAGGTAATGGTAATTTCAGTTTTTTGCTGTTTGAAATTAAATTGATACACATTAAAATTAGAGGCAAACTCCATTTCAGTGTTTTTAAAGAAAATTTTATTTGATCGGAAGATGAATTATTTAATTTGAATCCTACTGTCAGAGTGATCTATTAAGAAAAAAATCTAAAAAAGTCTTCAATTAAACACAAAGTACGTCATTATCAAAGAAAATACGGTAATATTACTTAGCTATAAAATTCAAATCGGTTTTAAACGGAAATTTTGAAGACATTTTTAAATGATGGAATGTTTATTTACCAATCATTTAAATTTAGTAATAAGGCACATTTTTTTCGTATTTTATCTCATCAGATTTAAATGGAATTGCACATTTTAGGCCCATAATATTCACCTCTTCATTGAAAATGTCACGACACCGTAAATACTTACAAAACCAATGTGGCATAGGAGAGAAATTTGAGTAAATATTTTACTTTAATTCAAAATAGGTGATTCCAGACATCAAATAACCAATGTAAAGTTCAATCAAAAGAGTCATTAAAATTTCTCATTAAACCTAAGTTAATGTGGTACTATTTCATAGGTCATTTTATTGTACAAACAGACAAAAGAACGGATCTAGATAGTATAGGATTTTAAAACTCAAAAGAGTTATCAGGTACCACGGAGTAGTAAACATCACATGTTGTGAGTCCACAGTCAATTCAAGTGACATAAAAAATAAATCCATTCAGTTTCGGCAAATACGATTTAACAACCACCATAAAACAAATACATCGACATTTAATTCCTTGATATATTGTAAATGAAGAGAAAGACATTACACCGTCCATAAGATTTGCCAAATGTTTACAGTGATTTCTAATGTTCTGACGACAGCAACTTGTTATTAAGTAATTTGCCCTTATATATAAAATGAGCATTTATAGAACATGTCCTTGTATATCGTATCACCTGTATTATATAAACTACATATAGAGGGTAAAGAACATGTATTCCTACTCATATACGAAGAGTCCGATGATACAAAATGTCCTAGCTATAAGAGCGTGAACTTCTTTCTAGAAATATGACTATAGGTACGACTTTGGGGAAGAAAAAAAAACCATGAAAAATACAAAAGAACTGCAAATAGATAGCATTTCAAGAACAACACAGATAAGTTTTAACTGCTTTCATAATTTCCAGTGCACTGCGTTGTCAGATAACAAAATGATACTTACAAATACATTATTCGTATGTTATTTTTATCAGAATTAAGATCCTATCTTGGAATAAAAGTTGATTATGTGAAAAAGAAAATAAATAAAAGGCATATTCATATGCACACCTATGATTTGACACACAATATTATAGTCTTTGTGA
Organism: Pinna nobilis; assembly: GCA_016161895.1. Lineage (NCBI taxonomy): Eukaryota > Metazoa > Mollusca > Bivalvia > Pterioida > Pinnidae > Pinna > Pinna nobilis. Next base: position 1,094 of record JACSZP010014596.1, on the reverse strand, counting down.
TAAGGTGCAAATAGGCAACTGCATAATGTCATTGGGTAAACCACCAGTTTTATTATGTTGTCATAATATTTACATCTTCAGTTGTTATAATTGTCACAAATACAATCATACAATGATATAACAAGTAGTAGTTATGGTAGTAGTAATAATGGTAGTTGTCGGAATACTTAATCGTTTAAATACATTTCTAAAGTTAATAGATAAAATTTAGAAATAGAAATAAACAGAATGATAAAGAAATGAATGTATCAATAGAAAGAATCAAATGTCTGACGATATAATAAATTAATAACTACATGATTCATTACTGTAGAAACCTCCACAAAAAGCAACAGTGGCAATGATTGTTTAAATATAGGGGATAACTATTCGAATAGACGATGTTGTTAATAAATATAATTCTTATTTTGGAGTCTTTTAAGTTTCGAAAGATTTAAATAAGTAAGCATATTGTACTGTGATTATAAATAATACGATTAATCAAAACGTGACACAATTCGGTAGACATGTTTAGACTTTAAATAATGCATTCCGTACAATTACGTCATATAAAACTAAACTGGAAAAAGTACAGTCCTGAAACAATGTTCCATGGCTATGACCTTATATGTTTAAGTTGTTGTTGTATTTTTCTATATACATTGAGTAGATTTGAAGTTTGAAAATTTAAAGGAATAGTAAAAGAATCCATACACAGTGTCATAAAAACGATGGTTCTGAAGCATTTATATTTTCGTGTAATACAATTTGTGGGTGGATTGGTTAAACTTGACTGACGTTATTTAAATGATTGTTTTAATTATGGGGTAATCCCACCTCTCAAAAAATACACAGCACTTAGCCATTTTAGCGCTTGATAATTACAATTGCAATAAAAGATTGTATACAGCACCAATGTTAAAACATCGCGAAAAGATAAATGTACAGTACTCTAAACAGAAAGATACTCACCAGACATACCAAAATGTGTACCAACAATTCTCCTCTGTATGTTGCCCGGAGTCATTACATCCACAGTCCACAACCTGAAAAATAAAAACAAACTTTATTTCCTGGACCATTTCAAGTCATGTTTAATATTGTTATATTTTTTT
>JACSZP010014586.1:0-10250 GCA_016161895.1 Pinna nobilis | reverse complement strand
ATTCCCGTAACGCCAACAAGGAATTTGGTTCCTTTGTGAAAATGTATGCACAGCTCATAAACACTTCCAAAAAATAAGTTACTCTGGGACTTACTGCTGTAACTCAGCTGTTATCTATAGTATTATACTGATGATTTGCTGGCTGATTTAATTGCCCGAACCAAAGAAAGTAATTAGTAGTAAAATCTCCCTCTGTTTCCTGTGATTAATTACAAGATTCCAACGTTAACCGATTCTTGTAGACATGATATGATTTTGCTGTGGCTGTTAAAGTGCATTGTGCCTATTACACCATTATTTGTACTGTATCATGGGGTCAAGAAAGTGTTACGAGTCTCTACATGCTTTGCCTTTGATGGTGATTTTATCATATGTTTTACACACTGATTTTGATACGTTTTCTCCGTTGACCTGATAACCTGATCAAGATAATAGGTTTGAACGGTAGACTTGGGATTCTTACTCCTTCTAGGCACCTGGGCTGGGCACCATAAAACTTGTGAATTTACTTAATTCTGAAAAGATTCTCAAATCCAGCTCATCCTGAATTCTGATTGGCAGAGAGACTTGATTCTCAGACTTAAGTCAATTTCAAGTTTTATGGTGCCCAACCCTCATCCCAACTCATGCACAACATGCAAACATGCACAACTGTTTATTTTGTAATCCTTATAGGAATTATGATATCGATAATTGTTTCATGCAATGAAAGATATTATTTCCTTGACTCCGGACCACTCTGTTGACCTTCCGCGAGTAGTACAGACATGACTGACAGGGTTGCGTCATTTTGCACTGGCATTTAAAGGTATCAAATATGTAAAGATCGCTTACTGTACATTGTTGCATGGTCCAAAATAAACCAAGAAAGAGCCAATGACTTAGAAAAACAATAGTCGACCATAAAATAATGCTTTATCTGTGCATTTACATATATCGACGTGTTTTATCATATTATCGTAAAATTTTACTAGTAATGTTGGCAAGAGTTATAATCTCAGGAAGACAAGAAGAGTTTAATTCATAAAATTTCTGATGACATGCTAAAATAGTAATAGTTATAAAACTCTTCGTTTTGAAAATGACAACAAATATACACAAAAACAAATGAAATGGGAATGGATGAAATTTGACAAAAGGAGTCCAGTTTAGATAGAGATTATTCATTTTTGTCAGAAATTACTTGGGGCAAACATTGCGAATATACGAACCGATGAAATACATTCATCTGTTGAACACAAAAAGAGCCAATTGTTGGTGAAATTGTGTGAATAAATGCCAAATACATATATGTTTAAAAAAATAAGGTCTATGGAATGGAAATCTATTTTTCTCATCCTTTTTTTCTCTATTATTGCTTCTGCTGACAAAATTCCTAATTCTTAATCAGGCAAACGGAATAAGCCAAAGGGCGATTAGGCAGCAATGGAAAACGGCAGTTAACATCTGTTAAAAGTTATCCCTGCCGAACACTCTGGGATGAGATGTCTACATTGTGCACATAATACAACCCTGCAATACTCTCGTGTGTAATGATTCTTGACAAACATTAACACAAGTAGACGGTGATAGAAGGGAAATTATACCTTTAATATACTGCATTGATAATGGGGCAAAGGTAACATGGCAGATGGGTCTGTAGTTAATGGATAACTCAGTATGACATGCAAGCATGTAAATAACAACTTCACACTCAGTATGACATGCAAGCATGTAAATAACAACTTCACTGTGGACGATAAACTGATGACTAGATAACGGAGTGACAGATCTGCAGATTTCTGAGGAGAAATACCAATTGTTATATTAATAACAGACTTGTCATCTAATGCGAGTAAGAAGGTTATCTGTTCAGACCGTGGTGTGTATTGTTGAGATAGATAGATAGATAAATAGATAGATAGATAGATAGATAGATAGATAGATATGCTTTTTTTCTTTCACAGCTTAACTGCTATTCAAAGGCAATATCATCTTATATATTTATACATGTACATGTATCTTATTCTTTAAGACATTTGACAAGCGAATAAACTACTTACACAAGAACATGTAGGCCTATACATCATCGCTATTCGTCGATTGCTGGTTTATGTTATGTCCATTGTGATTCTCAAATCACTGGGCATTGGCTCTCTTATTAAAACCATAGCTAATCCACGACCTTTTCACAAAGTTGGGCATTTACGGAATCATGTATGTTTCAATGACATTTCAGATGGGTAAGGTATGCTGATGGGGGACATTAACTCCTGTCTGATATATGGTCCCATTTGGTTGGGGGTTTCAATTGTCTTTGATGTTGATAACTTTGTTATTCGAAGCGTGCCGTCTTGTATAGGATTTTGAGATATGAACATCACTTTGGCACTTCTTTAATGTAACCCTTAGACAACACTATAGATCGTAACCATTCAGTCTCTCGTCCAAACTGTACCATGGGAGAGACCACCGACCCTCCGAAAGTAAACTGGCAAACTTTCTCACATAATCAACTTAGGTTCAAGCGAGGCTCGAACTCGCGCTGACAAGAGGTGAGAGACTGAGTGGTTTAAAGGGCAATGCTCTTACTACAAGCCATGGAGGTCCGAAAATGTGTAATAACACAAAATCACGGCATTTGAGAAACACTAAAAGTAGGAAATGAAATATTCTGAGGGCGTCAAAAGGAAAGTTGTTTATTGCGTGCATTGTTATCGTATTGGTCAAAACAAATTCATTATATCACGAGACCGACATTGAAAAACAAATCTCACACGATTGTGTCAAAATTAATGATATCAAACTTTTTTTAATTCCAGTCTTCATTACCCACACGAAAAATGGAATACCTGCAGCAAAAATGGAGGATGTGGTACAACTCCCTCGATGTCAATCACGATGGCAAAATCTCACTGGAAGATGTTGAGGAGTCCAGGAAAAAATTTACCGATTTACATGAACTTCTAGGGGACAAAGCGGAAGGAGTCAAAGTAGACATGGCAAATTGGTGGAACGAATATATTTTTCTCACCGGGCCAGGAAAGGAAATCTCAGAGGCTGAATTTGTCACGTGTTTACAAGACGCCTACACAAAAGACAAAGCAGCGTTCATTCAGCGAATGGAAAAATGCTTCAACATGATTTTTGACGTCATAGACACTAACAAAGACCGATCAATTGAATTGAAAGAATTCATCTTAGCATTCAAAGCGTTCGGTCATGAGAACGAGGCTCTACTCACAAAAGCTTTCGGGTTCTTCGAACTTCCAATAGGTGAAGAAGTCGTACCACTACGTGCAATTGTAGCTGCATGGGTCAAATTTGTGACCAGCGACGATAGTAGTCAGGCTCAGAACGATGTTGTTAAAAAGGCCTTTGATGCCGGCTGGTGATCCATTCCCTGTGCTTAAAAGTAACAAATATCTAAGTTTGTGACCTCCCAGAAAAATGTATTCACAAAAGAGTTGTTCCTCACAGAAACGTAAAACGATGATATTTTGAATATCACGACAATACAAGTGTCCAACATACCTGGTATATAAGTTACAGAACATGAAAAAAGTGTACCACTCAGAATATAAAGCTCAATGGAAAGGACAGTATGTAGAAAGCGTTAGGTGTGACCTTTTTATTATTTTAGATTGTTCATGAATGGTGTGAAAACAATAGATTCTATCTTAGCCAAGTCTACATACATTACGAAATATTGAAAGTCAGATACTCCAGCCGATGATACAGCCGTGGTATAGATATAATTGTCATGGTAACCGTGTGCTTTATGCAGTGATGTTCTCATGTCATTCCTCACTTCATTTGTAATTCAATGCACCAAACTGGTCCAATAAACGTTGTTTATCCTGAATTTTTTTTCATTTGTCTTAAACATAACCGGACATCTTGTTTTTCCCATTTAAGATTCATAATTATTCTTCATATTAAGAGGATATCCAAATATCGTAATTTAATGAATTTCTCTTTTCTCTTTTTATCTCATTGATTTTTACATATCTACCTTCAAACTTATTCCCGGGTTAGAAACATTGGTAACACAGCGGGTGCCGTGTATAGAGCAGGTGAGTTGCTTACCCTTCCGGAGCACTTGAACTCACCCAAGGTTTTAAGTAGGGTCCGTGTTACTCTACTTTTAGTTTCAAGTGTTACATGTGTATGTGGGTTGTTGTTTGTTGTGTTTTGGCCATGATGTTGTCTGTTGTGAATTTTTGAATTTGGAATGCCCTGTTGGTATCGTCTTCAGTTTCCACTTTTTCACATTAATAAAAGAATTGATAGATAAAAAATGAACGGAGAAATTCTTAATTTAGGCCAGACAGTTATAGTGTGTTAACTATCATGGAATCAATATCATCATTGTAGATCTCACTGTAGTCATATTTGAAATATTTCAAAAACAATAATGGTTATGGAAGCATAGCATTCACATCTAAAATGTGGAAAACTTGCACATAATTGACAACGAAATCTCAGAATCTTGGGAGATAGAAAAATCGTATCGAGCAAGAGTAATTGTACAAGTTGTTGATGTTGTTTTGATGTTAAACGTCCAACTTAAGAAGCTTTCACTTACATGGAGACCGCAGCCGTCCCCGACGAGCGGACTCGCTACTACGGAGTCACGTGGTCTCAATTTCCACAAGTAAATTACATTCAAGGAGTTCAATGGAGCTTGATTAAACCTAGGTACCTAATCATAGTAGGAGTCAGCACGTTGGGTTTTCTATCGTAAGATAAAACTGAGGACACTAGCAACTGCGTAATCTTATTGGTCAATAGTTCTTCATCGACATCACTTTGCGTCTCCATATATGTGAAATATCCTTGGTAAGAATTTCTGACATCTGAAAAAGAATCAAAGGTACAGATACCAATATATCAACCGCCATAAAATTCGGGAGACAATACTGTATACATGGTAATTTTCGCCCCCGTTTTATTTTGGCCCCATTCGCCCTTATCATCAGTGGTCGAATTTGAAATTGGGCGAACTCGAAAAAATAAATTCATTGTATAGGGTTACTCTATTACAAGAGTGGAGTGGGGGTTAAAACGAGTTGAAGCAATTTGCGAGAGCATTAGAGCGAAAATAAAACTGGGCGAAAATAGCCCAGTATACAGTATGCAAATTTAGCAAATACCAGGCAAACACAGACTTCTGAAGTATAGTATAGTAAGTAAAATATCAAGGAAGCGGGTGTGGTTAATTCCGTGGTGTCTTTAATCAGTTTCAGTTCATTTGGATATGCGTTCACATAGTGATACGTGTGAAAATTTTAAAGCAATTATTAGAGAAGACAATTTTCCGGACACTTATTTCTGTGGTTAATATATATGTATGTCGCCGAAATGTATACATGTATTACGTTTAATGATGTTTAATTAAAAAGATAAAGAACGAAAAGAAAAGCGGTGTCAAGATGATAGTATGGAGTCCATGCTGTAGTATCGTTTCCACTATCTTATTACTGGTAATGATTGTAAACCTGGAGATCATAATGTAACTCATGATAATATAACTTTGTAGAAAGTTGGATTTCACTTTGCATAAGATTCTAACATTGACGATTACATGTATTTAAAAATAACAACATCTCTTTTACCAACAAAACAATGAATAAGCTTTTGGTTGTATTGCTCCGAAAACGAACTGGGGAAGGCGTATCACGTGATATATGAGACAGTCGCATTCAAGTATAGGCAAACCTATAGAAAAATTTAATGTGTTTTTAAAACATCATTTGCATATCATATCTTTTTAGCTAATTCCTGTTTAAGTTCCCATTGCGATCTTGACCATGTTCTGGTGATCTTTCTGTACTTATTTAATTTTCTGATTTTTCTGGTACTTCATTCAACATGAATGAAATAGATGAACCAAAACCCTCGAGACCTTTCGTGAAGTATTACATTTTACGATATTCTCTTTTAGGTGATAAACATCCTCGGCAATGGTTCCGGCGTATCCAGAGGCCCATGGTTTGACTGTTCTATCTTTTGGATAAGAAAATAAAACATTTCTTTTTTTTTTTAAAGGCCCATCAGTACTCAGATATCCTAGGTGTCTATCATATATCATTACACGAAGCTTCTAAAAAGACATACACTGACAAACAAAGACAACAAAGTTTCTGAGTCAGCAGGGTGAAACTTTTCATAACCGAAGATCACAAATAAAGACATTTAAACATCTTTGTACTACACATGTAATACATTACGGTTGCGAAAGTTTAAAGTATATCCATACGAGGGGGCCACATACTTTAACTGATGTAAATAAGGCACAGTAATTAATATTTCGACAAAACTGAATCATGTATAAATCTGTAGTAGGTCAAAGCATTACAAAGAAAGCATTTCTATACTTCTGGTTTGGTATGGTATTGTTGTTTAACGTCCCACTCAAGAATATTTCACTCATATGGAGACGTCACCGTGGGCCGGTGAAGGGCTACAAATTTTACCTTTGCTCGCCACAACTGGCCGTAGAGCAGGGAGGGTTCTTTAACGTACCAACACCTACTGTGACACGGGGCCTCGGTTTTTACTGTCTCATCCGAAGGACAGGGACGGCCAACTGCGAAGTGGCTGACGCGGCTCGAACCCGGATCTTCCGATTCGCAGTCGAACACGCTAACCACTCGGCCACGGAGCCCCCCGCTATACTTCTAGAACACTGGTGTATGTATAAACCTGCAGTAGGTCAAATCATTACAACTGAACATATTCAATTCTTCTGCAAAATCGATACATAAACTTTTTGTTTGTTGGTTGTTTTTTTATGTTTATTTCTTTACGCCACGCGTGACAAACTTTCAGTCCTATAGTGGGGACCATTTTATTGGTGGTGTCACAAATGAATCGGGCAGAAACAGTCGCTCCTTCGCAATGAAACGCTCACGTATAACCAACTAAGGCTACAGCAATACTCGAAACAGCTCTCATATCACCGACATAATGGGTCAAGCATGATATCGAAGACCAAGAGAAGATAAATTGAGGTACCGTGTTCAAGCAAAATATCGTATCCTATGTAAGTTATTTTCTTGACATTTGGTCAGAAAAGCAGAAGAACGAGTCAGTGGATTATCCAGGTACTAAAATATTGTAAAAGTTCCAAGTTAATACTTTCAATGAAATGTTTAAATTTGTAAAAAATAAAATATATATTTGATGATAATTTCTCGTCAACTGAACTGAACACCCCCACACTACGAGGACTTTATGTTTTTTATATTTATCATTAAAAGAACACTTGATATAAAGCATATGTGATAAATAGATTCCAGTGGACAAACTTACAACAACGTAATTTGTTTGATATAGCAATACATTTGCATACCGACACCAACAGTGATTTTGGCAACAAATGTGCACTTGACATGTAAAAATCCCGTAATGCAATATCGCTTCAGTAATGAATTTGACGCAAGTTAAGCGGAGATCTTTCTGAGTTTTGTGTCAAAATATAGCATCATTTATGCTTAAAATAGTGAAAACTTAAGCCGGCATCAATCCTAAATACATGCACTAGGCATCAATACCAAAGGAGAAAAGCCTTGTGCCGGTTTTGACAAATACTTAGTATTTGTTTAATTGATTTATTAGATGTAATAGTAAACGTTGCATATCGGTAAATCTGCTGGATCTAAACTTGACCGTTATAACAAGAGTTGATTGTACTTTAAATGTTCCTAACATGTGCGTGTGTGTGGCATACTTAGGGGGGACGTTGACTCTTCCCAAACACCTGGTTTCACCCAATTAGGAATTTGAGAATGAAATATTCTTAACTTGACATATTTATAAGGATTTTATTTATGGGATTTCCGAATATCCCTTGATACTTCTTAAACTTTAATTTAATCTAGGTTTAAGATTTTTTTTTTAACTTTTATTATCTTAGTGTTTAATTTATTGTTGTTGTCACAAGGATAAAAGAAGTTGGCAAGTCGCAAATTTTACCGTCGATGTAATGAACTTGTCTACAATTGTACAAATGTACAGTACTTTTTTTAAATGAAATGTTTTGCTTACTAGTATTTGATAGCGACTATTGATTCCGTCGTCACGGAGGACGACTGGGATATGTTGCTCACTTGATTCCTTTCAGGTTAACTCAGGATTTCGTCTGGACTTCGAATTTATCGGTCTTTTAGAAAATCCAAAATTTATTGGCCATATTTCAAATTCAAATTCTCTTGCACAATTAAATGGAAAAACGCGAACCCATTTTAACTGTGTGCTCACAACGGGCCAGACCGGTTGATAGGGGATGCCTTCCTTCTCCGTGGCACCTGATCTTATTTCTGATATTTCAGAGGTCTGTATTTAATTGTATATACGGGATGTGTATATTCCCATGGGCAAATGATAACTCAGTACCTGCCATTTTATATACAGGGCCCAAAATCATAAGAAAAACTCAAGTTCAAAGTCAGTACTCAGTCCAACGATTTGTCCTCAATGTTTAATTAAATACAATTCAGTTAAGTGTTAAACGCATTTACATCATACTATTCAAATATATATAAAAAAAAAACAATTGGTGCATTACTTGATCAGTAGCCAGAATTATTGAAAAAAGACGTTAAATATGGTTCTCAAGATTTCAGTTTATGCTCAAATTGTTTATTGGACCTAATTAATTAAATAACAAGAATAAACACAAACTGTTACTTATATTTGAAAAGTATGACGTAAATACACATGCTGAACTGCATTGATTTCTTAATTTAAAACTGAGGAAAACAGTTGAGCTTAGCACTGTCTTTGAGCTTGAGATTTTCTGGTGATTTCGGGCCCTGGATATTCCTATCAAGAAAATACATTTGACATCAATCAATTAGATTTTAAGGGAGTCCTGAGTGTGGCATACTTTATGACAAAGAGAATTTAAAGATGTAAGAAAAGCTGGGCGTCAAGTATATGCTGTAAAAATTAAGAGAGATGTGGTAATATTGCTCCAATGATTCGGAGATGAACCTGTAAATGTAGCTAAAGTATATATATATATATAATGTTGAAGCATGTGATCATAAGTTATAAACCCTTAATACAAGAAAAATACTGATTAAAACCATGAAACATCTTTATTGACTATGTGGTTGATGAGAATAATGGTTAATTAGCAGGGTTCCCGTTAACCACATCCACATGGCGACAACAGAAAACATATGACACTGGTCCTTTGTACAAGTGTCTGATTAAGATTGGTAACACACGCACAGATAAATAATAGTGTACGATGTAGAGCTTCTCCGGTGGTATGGCTGGCCACTTGTACACCACTGAGACACCAAATATCCTTATATAATTATGTAAAGAATTGATTAGCATGCAAGAACTACAGCAAATAATTCAATGTTCTGTGTTTATCTTCTTTGTAGCCGGAATAAGCTATATGTATATGTATATGATGCGACAGATACCAATTATCATCTGCACATGAGCCAGTCGACAATCTGATGCAAACGAGACCAAACAGATCTCTTAAACTCCGGAGGTGGCATCAGGTGTTATGGAGAAGTATGCATCCTCTGTTGACCGGCCATAGCCGCGTAGTCCAGACATACTCAGTTTTGAAGAATGAAGAAGGAAACTCTGTCTCAATATGTAAAAAGCAATTAGCAACCACTATCGATATTCCATACATGGCTTAAATAAATAACCTAAAATACAAATCAACCTTAACTATGTAGTGACCTCATTTCCGAATCAGAACAAGAACTAATCTAATTGAACTTGTCATACAGCTTGACCTTTTACTGAACTTGAGAGGTTTCCATGGATCATTTGCAACGGACGTAGAATGCTGACAGTGGACGCTGACACAAGCACGTCATTTGTAGTTAAAACAAAAAACACCATAATAACACAGAGAGAGAGAGAGAGAGAGAGAGAGAGAGAGAGAGAGAGGAGAGAGAAAGAGAGAGAGTAATGCAGCCCTAAACACAAGATTTATCTCGTTCACATTCAAAACAGACTTTCACTAATTACATGTGCAATTAATTATACTGGCAAAGTAAGAACCCATCTTATTTGAATGTAAGGAATGCAGTTTGGTGCAATATTGGATATTTGATACTCCAGAATTTGCAAACTGTATTATGCAAAGTGATAAACACTACATCAAATGTCTTTATCGAGATTGTCACGGGGCCTAAATTGTCTACCCGGACGCCTAGCCGTCACTAGCCACTTTAGATCATAGGCATTAGCCATATTGGTAGAAATATGTCATCACTGTCAGAACT
>JACSZP010014582.1:0-14004 GCA_016161895.1 Pinna nobilis | reverse complement strand
ATGAACTGTAATATTGAGAAGCTACAAAATACAAACACTTAACCCTTACATGAATTTATACTCCTAATTTAAATGTTACTATATGCGTCACTTGCAGATGCGACTATGTAACATGACCTTGATGGAAGGTGGTGTCATTTGTTAAAATCACAAGTACCAATCCTGTCAATGCCTAATTGTTTTAGAACAAGGTTCATTACATAAGTGTGGCAGACAGACAAATGACAGTCATGCTTCACTGGACAAGTTCAATGATGCATATATTTCTGCTACACCTGGGGTTGGTAAACTGCATTGTTGTTTATATCACCATACAAATGTATAGTTAATGTTGTAGCACTGTGATCTATCAGAAAGCCACCAACAACCCTGTTAAAATGCTGGCGCACGGGTGTTTATTTTAGGTACCGCTTGGCAGTTTTTTGCGGGGGTCAGGGTTTGACCTCACTTGAAATTGTTTCTCAGCATTTTGGTGACATCTCCATTCAAGTGGAAGATTCATGTGAGGGATGTTAAACAACATGTATGTGAACTCAGCTATGATTTTTTGTATATGTTTCAGTAGACCACCGCTAATATCATCTGCACATACTCTGCTATCAGGTAGCATTTTCTATATTGTGCCTACTACTAATGTATTCTAGTAACAGAAGAAGATTCATGAATATTCATGAATGTCCTCTGTGCACCTGGTTTTTCCATGTGATTTATAATGATTAGAAATGTATACCTGGGCCATTGATGTGGAACAACTCGTTACCTATTTCAGGTAACAAATTCAAACTTCAGGTCATTAATACCAAATATAATAAACCATTTACATTCAGACTGGTAATAACATATAATCCTGATAAAAAAATGAATAATAAAGAGATTTCCAGGAGATTAGCTTTCGTTTTGGATCAGCAATTGCCATTGTACTAAGGTTTTGTCAATTCAAACATCACACAAAAGCTATTTTTGACGCAGTGCTAAATCATGCTAATTATAACAACACTTAGGAATTCCTAACACAATGTCTTAAGATAAGCAATATCAGTTACAAAACATTATCAATTACTTCAACTTCTTTCGTGTAGCTATGAAAAGAAGTCAAACCACACAAGTTCTATTACATGTTTACAATGAACCCTTTTCTGTGAACTTTCTATTTCTCGTGGACATGGTGCATTAATGGTCCCTTCCCTGGAAGAGTGGATAGCTAGGACATCTCATCTTCACTCACCAAGCTGTCCATTCTTTGAGGCTTGGGTAGATTCTAATTGTGAGAATGTTTGCCATTTCACTTGTAATAAGACCTTGAGCTCAGCTTGGGTACATGTGCATTTGTAGTGTATCCTCCACCAATGAAAGCTGATTGCAACTACAGTTGTATCTCGAAAAACTCGAAGTGCTCGGGGCCGCTGATAAACTTCGAGTTTTCAAAAATACGATTACTCTACAGCTGAACGCTTTTCCACTGCCCCAAACCCTCTAATTCACTCCATTTCCAGAACACGATTCCCATCACTCATTATTTAGGTATATGTTCTGTAATAATTTAACAATGTCATCATCTTTAATTGCTTAATAAACACATAGTAATTACAATGTCTACTGAAAATTCGCATTTCAAAAGATTGAGATGATATTCCACAGGTATTTAAATCTTTGGATTGTGAAATTTATTCGAGAGATTGAAAATTTTTTTGTTGATGTTCGAAAGGTCGAGACAAAATTTGCTTAATTTATTAAGGAAACAAATCGGGACCATAGCTTTACTTTGAAAAATCGAGAACTTCGAGTGATCGAAGTTCGAGTTTTCAAGATTCGACTGTATATGATTCAAAGATTGGAGAGGTGGAGTAAAACAAAATAGAATTGTAGCGGTACCAAAGGATATTTGAAATTCCGAGTCCTAGAAATATGAGGAATCTATAGAATAATAATGGTCTCAACACGGTAAACAACTGCAAATCCCTAACGGGATGGGACCAGGTGTCCAGAAGGAGTCAGCGTCCCCTGTTGGCAAACCACACCCGTCGCAAATGTTCCATGGAAGCCCTACATGTTTGGTAAAATGTCGATTTACGGTTGAAAAAGTCATGAATTCTTGATCTGACTAGCAAAATATAGTCTCTGTTAATCCTTTCACCCCTAAATATCAAAGTAGTATGCTCCTTTTCTATTGTGTTGGACTAGTCTATTATGGTCTGCAGTGGTGAAAGGGTTAATAGTCATGCTCAAGTATATCATCCAACATCCTAGAAAGGGAAACCCCATATTGAACAAAATGAACACAATATAGATTACTCATGTATCATGCAAGATGGGGCATGTTTTTTAAGGCCTTGCTCCAAGTGCTCCTCTTGAACAGAGGTGGAATGCTGATGGTAAATATATTCACAGAAGATACTAATAATCGGTAAGCAACAATGTGCTAGTCAGCTAAAGCCATGGCACACTTCCATGAATACTTATGAATATATCAATATCATTTGACCATAAAATCCAGATCATATGTATTCTTACATAATGATGTATCTGGTGTCACTTGACCTACTCTGAGTAGGTAACAATAATAGACTTCATTATCTGCTGACCACCTGTCCTTCATTTAACCTTGAATTACCACAAGGAAATCATTTGACTTAACAGGGGCATTATCATTGCCATTGACTTTTTTTTTAATGAAATACTAAATCTACTTGAGTAAGCCATATTTTAAGTATACTATCCAGTTCAGTCTATCTGTACTTGTAATTCATCTTTTGCCTAGTTGTACATGTACAATGTATGTTTTTTGTTGAATTGCTGAACATCCACTCACGAATCTTTCATTTATATGGAGACTTCAATGTATGCCAGTGAATGGTGACAAATTTGGCCTATACTTGGCACTTAACCCTTTCAACCCCAAGTATCAGAATGGTATACTCTTTGCTATTGTATGGACCAGTCTATTTAGGTCTGTGGTTTTGAAAGGGTTAAGGCCATAGAGCAGGGAGGATTTTTTATTGTGCTGACACTACTGTGACACAGGACCTCGGTTTTTACTGTCTCATCTGAAAGACAAGGACGGCCAACCGCAGCAAAGGTTTGAACCCACAACCTCACGATCAGAGGGCCAATATGCCAACCAATGTGTCATGGCAGGTTCCTTGTTATAATAGAACTATCAAGTTTTCTTCGAGCTAGAAATAGGGGACAAACCATAACATAACAATGCGAATTTGAGTTGCTGGTACATGTATATGTGATCTTGGTGATTTGCCAATATTTACGGTTTCTCATGCACAGTCAAACCTGACTTCAAAGACACTTTAATTAACCCTTTCAACCCCAAGTATCAGAATGGTATGCTCTTTTCAATTGTCTAAGACCAGTCCATTTTGGTCTATGGTGTTGAAAGGGTTAAACAGTCATCATCTGTCCAGTAGTCAGTTTACAGTCTGGCCAAGAAAGATAGACATACATTGAAACTGGATTGATTTGAACTAAAAAGCATTTATGTCTCTTAGTCATCAATTTTTCCTTAATCCCTTGGTCAGCTGCATTAAAGATGAGTGACTAAATTTTTCCTAGTTCTAACAAATCTAAGTCCGACTAATGTATTTGAGAAAATATGAGATTTCCTGAAAACAAGAAACGATTTTCCAATTCAAAATTTAACCCATCTGTCAGATAAAAAAGCAATGTCTGAACATTCCACATGTGAAATGAACCTGGTATAGACATACACACTGTATATGTAAATCAACAAGAGACGTTGGAAGGTGTTTTTACCTTGCCAGGGAAGGTAAGTACACTTAATTAAGAGTGTACATCCTAGTGTCAGTAGCACCTTACATTGACACCTAGACCAGGACAACTGGTACATAGCAATGAGCTCCATAATGTCCGAGACATCAGCACACACACACTTGTGTGCTGGGGCGCCCAGACACGCATTCTGTGAACCCTCGTACAATAAGACTGACACGAAAATACATTTAAACATGTCTGTTTACCTAAGGCATTATGTATACAGTGTAATTCAGAGAATACCTTCAAGCCTCTTACATAGGTACTACAATGGTTAACCATTCTGTAGTGACTAAATAAGCAAGTCTCGTTTAGTCTCTATACAGAGAACTAACAAAAATACTCACGAAGGTCACAAAGGCTCTTGAATTCACAAATTGAAATTAAACACTCAACTGGTTTTCTTAACAGAAGAATAACTTAAGACGTGGTATTTTTTTTTAGAGCAATGGATCATTTTATTAGGAATAATAGGACAATTCTAAAACCGTAGCTTGTAATGCGTAACACGTGGATCGAATTGGCTTAATGACAAACTGGTACATGACATGTAACAGGACGATTTCATATAAAAATATTCCTATATGTACATAAGGCTAGTAAATAAACTAATCCGACATCTGGTATCTCGTACATTTCTTTATCTTTACAAAAAAATTTGAATAAAGAAATTATTTCCCAACAAAATGAGTAAATCATTGAAAACTCTTTGTAACAAAGTATATATATATATATATTTATGTGTGTATATATATAAAACTTTCTTTATATATATTTGTATATCGACCCAAGTGACCCTAGATTACTAGTGATAACGAGACTTGGGACATATCTTCTATATATAAATGATAATTTTGCTATTAACATAAGATTCAGTTGCAGAAGCGCATGTTAAATTATAATGAACTAATAAGAAGCCGACTGCTCTGGTGCGTGAGTGATAAGCCACGATACTCATGTCTTTATTCAAATCCACAACATTTGTACATCCATTATATATTCCATTTGAAGTGACATAAATGACAAATAACTTTGAAAACACTGATGATAAAAGTGAGACAACGAAACAATATTCAAATATGGCCCCATCAGAATTTGACAAAGAACCCAACGTTACATTAGCAATCTCTGCAGTTCAAGGTCATTACTGTATATATATAATGATACAAAAGAACGTTAATGTGTGTGTCCAAAAGTATAGAGGAACGAACTACAGAAGAAGAAATGACTGCAGGTGTCCTCTACCAATGGTTGCCCTAGGAATTACGAATATAATTTTCCTGATGAATATGAAATCATTTACACTACAATACCCTGACTGTATCCAGTGTTACTGAGGGTCAAGGGTGTCCAGATCAGAACCCCATATGACTCTTCAAACAAACAACAAAGATATAATGAAATATGAAATGAAAAAAAATGGTTATTGCTGCACTTAGAAGTTGTGAAAGTCCCCAAAATTGATTTGAGAGGGGGGGGGGGTTAAGATTTGAAGCTGAACATGTTTGCCTAATCTGTCTGCGTTAATCCATGTATCCTTAATCCATGTATCCGTCCTTAGTTAAATCACCAAAACTAAAATAAACACACTCACAAGTTTATAGGCCTGTTGTCATAGAGACAGTGAAATGTACAACACAGCTAACATCTTCTGATCACATGGAGAATCTCTTCCCTGATTCAGTATATATTTGAGATCATGGCAGCTACAGAGCTGCCGATTATTCTACAGAGTACTTCCATACTTTCAGCTGCGCACATACACACATTGGTGATCCCGGAATTCCCAAGGAACTTTCCACAGAGTTTAGCTCAGGTAATTCTTTGATTGATCATCCGTTGTCCTGTTGGACACATGTAGCAATACTCCTAAAATGTGTACAAATCACTACACATGTATACATCCATCTCTCTTAACTCCCATGCCTCTCCTCTCATATAGAGTTCATATGATACATCCATTACTGTCTGTTTCAGTCGACACCATATGATAAAACATTTCAAGAATCAATATCTTTGGCAGTGAACTAAATGCCTCATATGAACAGCAGTATAGAGGCATCTTCTATCACAGAATAGAGTGGTGTAATTCTGCTCCTTGGCATAACAAGAATCCCTCAATAAAATTTACGGGTTAATCATGGTTGTTTTGTTAGCCTTTTCTGGCCTAACTTTGGTTCAGTAATTCCAGTCCTCCCCTGGCCTTCAGTCATCCTCCACTTCATTCAATACAGCCAAAGCATCTTTTACAGCATGGTAGATGATGTTTTTAACCTGTAAGAATAATATCCAATTAGACTCAGAACCATACAATGATACATTCTGTATAAATAAGACAATTGAATTAAATTCAAATAAAGAAATTGTTTCGTCATTTTAATTGTTTTATGCTTCTTTTATTATAATGGATGCAGAGAATGAAACTTAGTCTAACATTCAAGAGCAAAAAGGCAAAAAGTAGAAGGTCTAGACAGAGAATGTTGCTACTGTGTTGTTTAACATCTCACTCAAGAAGTTTTCACTCATATGGAGTCACCCAAAGATCTCGGTAAGGGCTTGAAACTTTTGTCTATGCTGGACAATTCCAACCATTAAGCAGTGAGGTATCCTTTAAGTGCCGACGCCTGTTGCAACATAGGACTTCAGGTTTTATTGTCTCACCTGGGCTGAGCACAATAAAATTTAAGAATTAACTTAAGTCTAAAAATTTTCTCAACTCTAACTTCTCAGCAAATCAGAATCAAGAATTATCTTGAGTTTAGTAAATTCTCAAACTCAAGTAAATTCTTAAGCGTTTGTATAGTGCCCAGTCCTGCAGAAAAGGCAAAGCCAGGATAATAAGACAAGAAAATCACAACTCTACCTGTAATTTATCCTCATGATTGGAGTGTGTATCAGACAGGAGACGGAACTCTTGGGTCAAAGTGAAGCAGTGATTCAGATGTTCCGGGGATACAAAGTCCTCGGCCACCTTTATACAGCTGTGGAGGTTCTTCACTTGATGGGGAGCACCTGCTGGGATGAAGACAGCATCCCCCATGCACTGGATGATAGTGTAGCCTAGGACTCCATACTCCTTGTACAATCGCTCTCTCAACTCCAGATCCAAGTACCAGCTCTGATCATGAATGGGATCATGATGGGGTTCAATCTCCTCCCCTCGTTCTTTACCAACCTGTGAAGTGATTAAAGACAGATAAATACAAACTCAAGCATTGATACAACTCAAGGCGATTAAAACAAAAACAAACAAAAATTTAAAAAAAACCACATTTGTGGAGCTCATATAGAATTTATTATCATGTTCTTTTGGCACAACAAAGTCAGTTAATCCATCCTCAAGACAATATGGGTAAAGATAAGATTTTAATTTTTTTTTCTTCTTTCTTTCAATAGTTAGCTTCATGTTTGAAACATGTATCATTAATCAAAATATTCATAACAAAACAGCCAAGGAATAAACAAATACATAGGAATGGTTTTAAAATTAAAATATATTAACTTGGACAATTGCCAAAAAAAATCCAATCTAATCACACTTGGATAATAGAGCAGACAGTACTTTGTCAAAGATCATATCATGAAGTATATTTACACTGGAGCTTAGAACAATGATTCCTACATAGCCTGTGGTTCTCTGTAACGCCTAACTGATAAATCAATACCATAATACCTGTTTGCATTAGGGGTGACAGCAACATGATTGATGGCTTAGTCTTAACTTGATGGAGTGGCGTATGTAAACACAGTAATCGGGTTACTAATTCTGTAAGGGCCTTGTCTGTATGGATAGGATCTAGGTCACTGTATATGATTAAGTATATCTACATAAAAGCTACCAAATGATATAACAACCCTTGTGTCACTTAGGTTAATATCAATACACCAAATCCACAAAGGACCAGGATAACATATCTGGACGTTCTGGTCCTGTCTACATTCAACTAAGGTGACGTCAGCCAAGTTGCTACCAATCTATCTCATTAAATCTCTTGTGAACTGACCAGTGATGGGAATAATAATTTCTGTCTGTTTTATTGGTGTTTGATACAACTGAAAATATCATTTCAGTTATGTCATCAAGGTGGCATCACATTAATGTAGGTATCAAACGTTGACCCAGGCCCATGAAAACACATGGGGATGCAACAGAACAGAATTGTAGGGCTCCAAATATGGGTCGACCTTGAGTGAGACCTTGAACACTGAATAAACCTCATGTAACAGGTTCCTAACAATACCGGCCAAGGACAACAGACTGAAGACTTTCTTGTTTATTTTACCCTACAATATAGTCCAGCATATAATTTTATGGATTACAGACACTGGCTTTACAAACTTCAGTTGCAGGGCACTAAAAGTTGTACTGACCTTGTTCAGAAAGTCCCTAATTTTGTCAGCATCCATGGCGTCATATATGTGCCACAAAGCTCCTGGCACCTCATTTGTCTCCCGGACACGCCTCTTGGTGATGATGTCACAGCCAGCATCATCGATGGCTTTCAAGGCGGTGTTCACATGAGGCTGCTTTCCTCCAGGTCCATCTGCTGGTATGCCGACATAAACCATGACGTTCACAGCATCAGACACGTCCAGATGTAGATTTGTAGTCCCCTCTGCTGGACAGCTGGCTGAGCCTGGAAAAAAACCCAAAGGAAATATATATAAATCAACTTTTTGCAATCATTAGAAAATGCCTTCTTGTATGTCATAGAAATAATACCATCAAAAGAAAATAGAGGCTATTTGAAACTATCATCAAGAAATACTTGCTCATGGTCAGTTTTCAACAGATGTTTAAGGGTGATCAAAACATTACGAAAACTATCTGGATAATTTTTGTTGTTGTCCTAACTGAATTGATTTAGACCATACATACATAATTCTAGCAATACCTACCATAAGCATTGTACATCTTTGGTCCAAGATCTGGCCTGACAAGGAAATCTGGTAGCCTTGATGCCAGGTTTAGTTTGCCGTGGCGATGGGTGTATTCTGGTAGAGGCAGCGACTGCATGAGGTCATCAAAGTAATTTGGCATCAAGTCACTGAAGTCATCGCCTGGTGGCCAGTCTTTCAGCTTCAGCAACATAGGCTCATTATCATCATCAACCAATCTCTCTGAAAATACACAAGGCAGAAAAAATTATAAAAGAGCTCCATCATCATCATCTTCATCATCATCGTCATCATCATCATCAACTAATCAATTTAATTAAAGACCCAGAGTACATTCAAAAATAAAGTTTCTTTCAATGAAATTCAAACTTACATATTTTTTCCCAATTTACAACTTTTCTTTTCATGTGAAATCAGACTGCAACAAAGTGGTAGATTTGAATATATCAAATACGTAAACTTTGTTTTTACCTGACAGTTTTTCAAAGCCATCCCAGAAGACAGACATGGGATGTCCAATGATGATGACTCCTGTACTGCAGTTCACCAAGTCATTCTTCTCCCGGCCAAATTGTCTACTGAAGGCCTGGGGGTGCCACAGATTTTTGTTGAGTTGCTTATCCATACCGGACACTAACACAGGCTGTCCTCTCTTCCACTGTTCCTGGAAAATTTTGAAGTTGCCCTTGTGTTTTGGATCGTGTAGTCGTAGCAGACGGCCATCACATAGCCAGGAATGAGGGACATCTGGATAGAGAACACTGGTCTCTGTAAGATTGTGTACCAGTATAGGAACATCTCTTGCCAACATGCCACTGTGGCCAAACCTTGGAATATAATGCATCAATTTGATTGGTTGACTGTTTTCCATGTCTTTAGGTAACTGCTTTTCCACAACTGATTGAATGATGTCATCTAGCGTGCTGCTAGCCGACTTTGGTTTTGATGTCTTTTTGTTATTTTCATTGCCCTTAACTTTTCCTGCGGTCTTTGTCAACAATTCACGTAAAGTTGAGCAGCTGGCTGGATTTTTCTTCTCATTATCACCTTCCCCAGAGTTATTCCCGCCACCACAAGGGGAGACGGGTTCGGTTATGGGATTGTAGGATTTCCCGTATTTATCAGCCCCTTTCCCATATGGTGATTCACTGCGATCCCGACTGCTCTCCGAATCCATTGAGGCAACATCTGCCAGAAGACTGAGAGGTGATGAGCTATCAGGATTGTACTTTACATTGCCATTGATGGCGTGGGATTCCTTTTTGCCCTTGTAAATCTTATGATCCTCCCCAATGCCATTCATCATCTTCTTATTATTTTTGTTGTTGGCCAGATGGTTCAATGCCTGCTGCACATACTGCTGCAAGTGAACAATTTCTCTTATGAAAAAAAAACAGCAACAGAAGCCAATATATTACAATATTAGAGAAATGAATCGCACAATTGAAATAAGAAGCTGCTAATTACTTGGATAGAATATGGATCAAACTAGACGTGAAGTAAGGATCTCTTTTACATGCCCTACAAAATGGTTGCAGTTTTACAAAAGTTTGGTCAAGTGGTGTCCACTCTGATATCTTCATTGTAGAGAAGCCAGAATATATTTGCCACAAAAGAGTGTCTAAATTTGAAATTCTGCGCAGACAATAATGTATACAAATTTAATCGAGCAAACCATTTAACAGACTGCAGACTAGATACAAAGCGTTGCGAGTGGGCTGTGCAAAGTGCATGATAACAAAAATCTATATTCAACCTATTGTAACGTAATAAAGTGTTCTGCGATTTGTAATGTAAATTCTATCATCACATCTGTAAATAGAAACTATGTGGGCTGAGAGTAAGCAGTACATAATGTAGCTTAGTTGATAACAATATCCCCCACAAGACACAACTGCTGTTACACCATATTGATTTTGGAATTACAGGTGACAGAGAAAATGATGATGAATCACAGGGCAGGCTATAGCTACTCCAGGAAATTGATTAGAAAATACATTAGAACCTGTCTTAAGAGATCACTGCTACATGACAGAATCAAAGGGCAGACCATGACTAGTTCAGAATATTGATTAGAAAGGATAGTAGAACCTCTGTATAGCCTTAGAAATAAGGTCTATCAAGACGTTATAAACGGTCCAATTAGACTTGTGGTCTAGCCAAGAGAGATTTCATTGGAAGCAAATATTCCATCTTCAGATATCACTTCTTGGTTTATTTACCTGGTTTAGGCCATTCTTTTGCATCAGTTTGGAGTTGGACTGACCACAGGTGCACTTTGTCTGGATACTCCATTTCTTCTTCATGTCATGTATCAACTTGCCAACTTCCCACAGTGCTAAATTAAAAAGAAAGGTTCATTTATAAGACAGCTGACACTAACTGTTCATAAAAAAGTCTCTGAGTCACAAAAGATATGACTTAAGAGTCTTAAATAAGTATCTGCAATAAGCTGTTAACAGCACCATGAGAGAGAGAGAGAGAGAGAGAGAGAGAGAGAGAGAGAGAGCACTAGCTTACCATCTCTTGGAATGATTTGTGTCAGCATAAGCTTGTCAGGTTCATGCTGTTGTCTGTTAGCACTACATGTTAGCCACTCTCTCTGTTCCTCCATCATTTCTGTGGTAAATGGGTCCTCCTCCTCTTCCCCAGTCTGCTGCCTCATGGCCTTGACCCTGACCTTGTAACAGTCTAGACACACTACAAATCCACATTTGTGACACACCCAGTGCATGTTGAACAGAGTGGTGTCACACACATCACACATCTCCCGAACACCTGTTACTGCTCTCTTCCATGCAATCTTAGCTGTAAAGCAAAAATGGCATGCATTAGCGTAAACTTGATGAATCTCTTCTCTTAGAATTTAAAATTACATACAAAATCTGAAGGAACTGATTAAATGGCTGCTGTTACTATGAAAAGCTAACTTTTCATTCAAAATGTGTTTTGAGCACAATATCTCCATTCAATTACATGTACATGTATTTGTTCCTTGAAATCAATACTTTTATGCAAGAGATTAACACTAAATGCACTGCTAAATAACCAAAGTAGAGATGGACAAACACTCACCATCTTCACCAGCTATATTTTTGGCTTCCTGTTCCTGCTGAACCAGCTCACAGAACTTGTCTCCAACTTTGGCCACCACATACTTAGATGTCTCTACATCAATTCTCGGTTCCATCACTGGCGTACGTGGTAACCAGGGCTCTATATCATCATTTTCAGCATCAGTTAGCTCGGAGAATCCAGCAATGGTTAGGAATCCCTTCTGACTATACCTCAGTCTGCAAAGATGAAGAAAAAAAATGTCATTATTACCACTATAATACCTTCAGTGTTTGAATTTCAGCTTGATCTTGAAGACCATGAAACTGTAAAAGTAGGTCAACTACAACCAATGTCAAACTTGGTCAGTTACCCATCAAATTACAAGTCCATATTTGGAAAGGTGACAGAAAAAAGTTCAGTGAACCAAAGTGTCGAAGACATTCATAAGTACAGATCGACAGAATGGAAGCCTACTCCAATCCATTATTGGGGAGAACCGCAAAGATACGAAAGATACATTGGTCATTGTAAGCTTCTTAAAGATCTCTGAAACTTCCCCTAACAACAAACTACTGATGTTTTTCATAAAGACAACCTCTGAAACATTCCCTAAGCATTTCTCAGATAGAATTATGTTAGTTTCACTATTTCAGTCAAGAAACATGGCCATGTGCCAGAGATAAAATTCCTATAATATTCACAAAGGTGGAACAAGCTGGATATATCTTACTCACAATGGGCATTTACATCTATCATAAACATACAATCACATTCTTTGACTACAATACGCAGAAATGGACCATTGCATTATATGCTTTAGTCTACAATTCTTTGTCTGCCATACGTCTGCAAAAAATATGCATCATTCCAAGAAATGGTAAGCTAGTGATTGATCTCTCTCTCCACACACACACACACACACATACACGGTACACAGATCACCCTTGAGAATATGATAACAGCACAAGGTACAGATGTCTTAATGACCATATTGGCTTCTAGCTTTTTATTAATATGCATCATAAATCAGAAGTAAATCTGTCCCCCCTCAGGTATAGTGACCCACTTCATTACAGTTTGATTTTGTACGTGTCTGTGACATGACATCAAGGTAGTTTTGTTTTTTGATATTTTCCCTTGTCAAAATGTCTCAGGGGCTCATAAGCAAATGACGTTAATACCAAGACTTCCATCAATATGTCCTGTGATAGCCTTCTCTTTTTTTTTTTTTTTTCTAAGTTGGTGAATACAATTGTCATGAATGACACATGATTGAAAACTTACGATCAGTATTATACTGAGCAAGGTCCCACCAGTTCTACATTGTGCTCTTGTGGTATAAACAATATCTAGACAGTACACCATGTGTTTACAACCTCTAACATATTCCTAGTATCTGGGCAAGCTCAGAAAATCAAAAGCCACGCTTAAAAAATAATGCTTGTATTTCCCCCCTGTTTTCCTGTTCCTACAGAAGAAATTAGATACATTTTACAAACCGGATGTTTAAGTGGCTCGGATTGATGTAGGGGAAACTTATAGTATCTCAAACAAGCTTTTCTTTTTTCTTTTTTTTTTTATTGTGGGGTGTATTTTGTCGTGGCTTTGGCAGCCATAAACCTAATGAATTCCAGATGTAGCTAGCTGATACAAACAACATTGTTGTTCAGTGTAATACAAGTGCAGACCTATAGCATGTATGGTGTTTATTTTTAGACATACATAAAGCGCATTATGGTGTTTGAGTCTGGGCTGTGGGAGCTCGGTTCCTCGAATGAGTGTCTGTTTAGCTTAGAAGTACATTGTACAAAATGTTTTTGTATGACTATGGCGGTAGACACTACACTGTAATAATTATACTGTTTGTATACAGGTCGCTGAGATGTATACTGTCACGGCTATGTGTTACCACAACACCACATTCAATAATTATAAAAAGATGTTTTTTTGAAATATTGAAAAAGATGATGCCTGCCTTTGTTGTTATGATGGGGCAAACAGTAAACCTTTACAGGGTATGGTGCTTTGTTTGTTAAAATTGCATATTACATCATGTTCAACAAGATTTTAGTCTTATGGTGGTGGGGAAGTTTGAACTGAGAATGAGAAGCAGATGCTTTATATACTCCAGAGTTAGGACCACAAGTCTTCCTCAAGAATCCTGGCTTTCCCACAAGTAGAATCAACCAAAAGTTGATGAAAGTCAGAGGTGAGAAGCTTTATGGGTTTAAAAGATGACCTAACCTTGGACAACTGCCCCCCCCC
>JACSZP010014577.1:0-10593 GCA_016161895.1 Pinna nobilis | reverse complement strand
ATATATATATATATATAGTCTAACCTGCTTTAGTGACCCACTGTATTAAAGAAGGAAAACCTGTTTTATGTGACCTAAATGCAAAGTTCCCAAAATGGATTTTTCCTATATAAATCACCTGAATTAAGAGACGTGAATTAAGAGACCACCTGTCATATGTGACCCTTTTTGCTCTTTCCCTTTGACAGTCTCTAACAACAAGTTAGACTGTATATATATATACAGTTGAATCTAAAAAAAATTGGAGTGCTCGGAAACGCTGATAAACTTGGAGCTTTCAAGACTTCAAGTTTTCAAAAATACGATACCTCTGCAGCTGAATGCTATTCCGCCGACCCAAACCCTCTACTTCACTCCGTTTTTCGGATACTGTTACCATCACTCTTTATTTGGGTGAATATTCTCAAAATAACTTGACATTGCCATAACCTTGATTTCTAAATAAACATGCGGTAATCATGTCTACCGATAATTCGAACTTGAAAGATTGCGATGTTATTTCAAAGGTATTTGAGTTTTGGACAGAGATTTTTTCGAAAATTTAAAAAAAATCATCATTGTAATTTCTTTTCTTTTTTGTTTGTTTTTGAAAGGCAGAAGTCCAGGTCCTTGGAGCTATAAAACAGGAAGGGGTGAATGTTTTATAGGACAAATAAAGTAAAAGTCAATCTAACAAAAACTATCAGCCAACATAGTGATTAAGTTTTGACAGAGAACACCAACTCTTTTGTTGCCAGGGGTGATACATAATCTGTTACTACTAGTATCTAGTTCAAGTCTCCATCTCCTGATCAATGGAGTGGCAAAGTTCCATTGTACTTAGGAGACAATCTCAGTAATCACACCAAATTACATGTAACCAGTTACTAAGGTGGTCTCAAAAACTAAGTTCCTCTTTAGTTTAAGTTATGCAAAAGTATTCAGTAATATTCAATACAGAGATATTCTTCACAACTACTACTTTAGTTTTTACACATGTAGATACTGAAAACATTTTGTCAAGGGAGATAATCCCCTCTATCTAACCAACTCCATATCATGGTGCAACCCTGTAAAATGATGTGTCTTCTGCGAGACGCTGTATAAGACATTGACATAAGACAAAAATTAATATGGTGATAAGTAAGACATGTAGAAATGAGTTATTCTGATCAACATTGTTGATTGGTTTGCTTATTTTTCAGATGAATGATGGTCCAATAAGTTTATTTTGCATAGCAGGTACACTTGTAGCCATCTTAAGTTAGACATTACAAGGGTATTCCTAGGTATATGTCAAAAACATCAAGATTTCACAGTTGTTGAGTGTGTATTAATTTTAGATGGCTGAATTTTGGCAATTTCCATAGGGTGGCAATATTCCAGTTTATGAGACAATTTACATGTATATATTGTGACACCTATGTTAACTGCTTCATACATATAGTAAGTCTTCATTTGTAGAACTTCCAAGAGCAACTTGTAAGTTAGCATCAATATTAGATAAAAATATGCACAAGATATTCATCATATGAACAATATCTAGCATCAAATCATGATGATGGATGAGGAGTAATCATACAGGGTCATCCGTAACAAATGACCTAAAAACACAAATAACAAATGAATGAGCATCAATTAACTATCTACTTCCAGAAGTATACGGTGTCAATGTAACACAATTATATCTGAACACACACACACACACACACACCTTAACTCCTAGTTTAAACATGTGGAAATCATCACACAAACAAATATGCAAAACAAAACATAAAATTTAGGCTCATTAGGCTCATCTGACATGTATAGGACCAACCAAAGCTGTAAAACACTGGCACCCATTTATAAAAAGGACATATTGTGATTCCTTACTATGGCAGTTTAAAGTTCAACTAATTTACACCTTTTTAAAAGTGGGTCAAATTCAAAGTTCATGAGTCAAAAACTATGGTATAAAATGACAATTTTGGTCACAAGAAATGTATGTACAAAATGTCAGAGCCTTATAGATCAAAAGATGCAGGCCACGTTAAAGATTCTGTGACTGACTTGATAGACAGATGCATAAATTGTAATGTCCTAATAATTTAGCTAAGTTTTTCAAAGCCTCAGTGTTGCATAGGATATACATTGACAGACATGGATGGCAATGGATCTCAAGTGATAGCAATACTATATTATTAAACATAAACCATATAACCATGATGTGATAAGTACTTTGTACCATGACATTCATGTACCCAAAAGGGTCAGCTACCAAGATATGTACGCTTACATAATTCACAGTAAAATTCTTTCACTCATGAACACATAATTACCTTCTTAGTGTATTGAGATCAATTTACATGATTTTCATACAATTTCAGTACAATGAATTGGAATAGTTGTTTCCTGCTAAATAAAGACCCAAGGCACTAGTCTTGGGACCAATTATAAGTCATATTGATCTTAAACTTACCAGTAAACATGGTGGTAAAGTTTTCATGGTCATACTGGATGAGACCACTCAATAATCTGTGGCTGGAGCCTAGAAATAAACTGATCAATGTTTTTGGTCAACATTCCATCAGCCAATGGGGTACAAATTAAAGAAACTTAGCTGGGCTTCATTACTAACTGATCTGATTATCTAAATTTGGAATGTCATATGATATCTGTAATAAAGTGGCAGAAAAAAAATCAACAATCTGCTCTTCTCTTTTCTACAATGATTATACTCAATCAATATGGCCTATGTCATTATGCATACTAACCTCGTAGAAAAAAAAAGAAACCAACAATTCAATCAATAATGCATACTCAATACTAATAGCAATTATCAGCAGTAACATTCAAAATTAATTGTCCTAGAAAAAGCTAATACTTAATTAAGAACAAAAGCTAAAGAGACAATAATAAAAAAAACCTACTTTGTAACCCCTCTGGAATATAAATACTATTAACATTATTGTTACATCAAACAGCTACTCTGCCAGTTCACTGTAACATGGAAATGGCCTTACTGGCATACTCTATATATATTATGTACATAGGTATTCACTTTATTCACAGGAATAGGAATGATACAATTATCATGAATTGCATACATGTGCCTTTATAATATTCCAAAGGACTGAGATAATTGTAGTATGAGCATCATTCCTCTTTAAAATGCTTATGTTCAAGTACTGCATCTAACAGGAACAGCATCAGTTTCACACAATGTCAAACACCTACTTCAAGGTCACATGGTCAAAAATGTTGGTATCATATGACAAGCCTTGTCCAAAGGAAGATACTTAGATTACATGTATCCCTTATCATTTCAAATTTATGAAAATGATAAAAGAAGGTAAAATATCAGGATCAAGGTCAAGTCAGAATTGTTAAATGAAAAGACTGAAGGTAATGTCATGAGACATATAGAGTCTTACTTTGTACCATGTGAAAGTTATGGCCATGGTTCAAGAATTTGTTGGCAAACAGACAGACCAATTACTATAAACCCTTAATCTACATTTTTTGTAGTATAAAACATGAACTTGCACAAGATTCTCAAAGCTTAACACAAAAAATTGACATTCATGAATCTATTTTGCAACAAAAGATTTAAAATCGACCAAAATTTGTAGCTATATGAAAATTTTATCAATGATCCGAGTATCAAATTGTGCACAGAAAGATATCCCAACTTACGATATACTAAGAATTACTACATCAATATTATGGGACATTCTATAACAGTTATACACATGGTAATCTCATTTCAACCGGTCTCTTTTATCTTCCTGCCATAAACAAAGGAAGAATGTTTACTTATTTTCCATTCCCAATCTTAACAAAACTATATGATGGAATGTCAATGTATAGGCAGATATCACAATGTAAGAATTATCACATAATAACTAATACACATAGTTTGTAAACTTTGACGATTGCTCCACAGATGGCATTACTTCATCTACTTTTGGCTTCAGTTTGCTGTAGTCCGACGTATTTGGTCTCCGTGACGATCTTCTCCCACCTCTTCCTTCAACTATGAATGCTACAATCTGCGATAAAAACAAGAGAAAATATATGAGTACCTCCGGTATGTCTTCTCAAAATATTATTATGTCAATGTTATATATTTTTGATATGCAATTGTTATTTACAAATGTAATCAAATTATACACTCCATTTCATATAAACCTGAGTATAACCATCAGCATCTAACCAGAGAGGGATACATTGTCAAATAATGAGATTTCATGCATGTAAGACTTATCTCTTTCAAAATTAATAATGCAAATTGCAATATTCTTAATTTTACACAAACAACTAATAATGTGAAATAAAGAGAACCACAAAGAACTAACATTTTGAAATAAAGAGAACCACAAACAACTAACATTGTGAAATAAAGAGAACCACAAACAATTAACATTGTGAAATAAAGAGAGTCCTATGACATGAAACTGGTACATTTTAAAATGGAGCAACAACAGGTTCAGTTTGCTTTATTTTGCACACGAGTGTTCAGTGTCATTCCCCAGAAGCATGTCAATTCTCACAGCCCTACCTATATGTGGGGTGCAATGACAAAATGATAACAACTGAAACTCAAGCTGACAGCACGTGTTGATTGACAGTCTATCATAAAAGGTTATAAAATCTAATATGGAGCTTTGCCAAGACCTGGAGCTGTTCTGATAACCTGATGGATGATTGCACCAATTCACAGAAAGAGGCAGCTTGTCATTTCTCCATGGTACATTGCTCTTCTCATGACTGAGGAGCTCTGAGTCCCAACTTCAGCATGACTAAGTTTGGTGATAAAAAAAAAATAAGGTCCTGTGGCTTGGCATGATAAAGATATCTCACAGATACTCCAAAGTTTCAATAAAATCAAAGCAGTAATTCCGAGGAAGTATAAAAAGGGGAAAGTAGATGGTGTGCTACGACTATCGCTCACTTCAGCCTTTGGCTCAGGTGAGCTTAAAAAATATATGATACAATGTAGAAAGAAAAGGGGGATAACCAATCATAAATCTACAGTAAAATACAACCATGAGAGCAAACCTGATTACGATAATTACTATGACAACAACTTAACAGTTAACATTACCATACCTTCTGTTTGTTGTGGAAAATGATGTAGCCTGCGATACACAGAACAACAGCAGTTAGAAAGTAGGCCATAAAATGTCCTGCTGAGGGTGACTCATCATAATCCTCCTCATGATAATACTTCTTGTCCTTATCCGAGTCTGTATGAAATAAACAACTACTAAAAATGTTGGGAGACAAACAATGCAATACATTTAGAGATATTTTTGTATTGAATCCAGAATTTACATTTTATAGGTAAAATGCATACCGACTGGCTTGATGTCATGTGTGACACTGAAAATTTATGTTTTGATAACCGTCCGAGCTGTCAGAAAACTAACCCTTGCAACTTCCAAATATTACTTAATTTCTACCTTTAATGTTCCTCTGTACACTTTCAAGTCACATGATTGTTCTTGCTGAACAGGATCCCATTTCAGAGTTGTTCATCCAAATGGAGATCAACAAGTGTTGGTAAAGGGTTTCCCATTCTGGCCTGTGTTAGGCAATTAGAGTATTTGAGCAAAGAGGGATCTGTAACATGTCAATACCTACAGTGATATGGGACCTCAAAATCTAATGTATCATTGAAGCGGAGAAAAGGTCATTGTGCCACATTTTGTCAAAACACAGAAATGAAGCTTGCTGAAGATTGAATCTAAATTAGCTTTACCCAACCCACCTGTGTGATCATTTATATGCTGACAGTGCAACATCTAACTCTAGATGAGAGCTTAACATTGAGTCCACTGTCCCAATGTCACTTGCCAGAGTTGTGGCCACCATGGCCGAGTGGTTAGCGTGCTCAACTTCGAATCGAAGGGTCCAGGGTTCAAATCAGCGCAGTGCCACGCTGTGGTTGTCTGTCCCTGTCTTTCAGATGAGTAGTAAAAACAGAGGTGCTGCGTTACAGTAGGTGTTGGCACGTTAAAGAAGCCTCCCTGCTCTATGGCCATAAGTGCCAAACATAGGCAAAATTTGTCACCTTCACTGGCACATGGTGAGTGAAATATTCTTGAGTGGGACTTAATGTAAACTAGCAGTTAAAAGTAATCTATTAATGGTTAACTTGTATATTGCAAACTTATAGACAATGAGAGCCAATGAAAAGATAAATTCTTGGGGGTAGAATTTTCATAAAAACACCAACACACTGCAAGACTAAATAATTTACACTAATCCAGACTTTTTTGCAGAATTCCATTTAGGCTAATATCTGGTTCTACAATTGTTGGCCTAACAAGGCAATCCCTAAATTGATGTATACAAGGTACATACTCCCTCGAGGCCAACTTTAATTGAGGCAAACTTTTACTTTGAGACTGACCACCTGTTTGTCATTTGTGTGAATTATGATCCAGGTCACTCAATACTCATGTAAAAAATTACATAGCTCTCGTCACTAACACCTCTTTTTTAAATCAGTACGGAAATGCATTAAGCAAAACTTGTGGAAACTTAATGTTCTTAAAAACTATGCTGGACAAAAAATTAAACCACATATCATAATGTCACCTTTGGATGGTTGTGCTGGAGCTTCTGCTTTTGCTTCTGGTGCATCTGTTGTTGCTTCTGAAGCTCCAGGTTTGACTACTGGTGCATCTGTTGTTGCTTCTGAAGCTCCAGTTTTTCTTTCTGGTGCATCTGTTGTTGCTTCTGAAGCTTCAGGTTTGACTACTGGTGCATCTGTTGTTGCTTCTGAAGCTCCAGTTTTTCTTTCTGGTGCATCTGTTGTTGCTTCTGAAGCTTCAGGTTTGACTACTGGTGCATCTGTTGTTGCTTCTGAAGCTCCATTTTTTGCTTCTAGTGCATCTGTTGTTGCTTCTGAAGCTCCATTTTTTGCTTCTGGTGCATTTGTTGTTGCTTCTGAAGCTCCAGTTTTGGCTACTGTAACATTTATTGTAGGTTTCGTCATGTTTTCATTTTTTGCATTGATTTCTCCTGTTACATTAGATTCTGTTTCATTTTCTTTTGCCATTGTTGTTGTTGCAGTGGTTGTTGTTGCAGTGGTTGTTGTATTGGATATATTTTCTGTGTCTTGAGTTGTTGTCCCTGTTGATGTGATATCTGTAAAATTCAAATAACTCAATCAGAATTTATATAAATTTTGGTTTCTATATTATTTTATATGGAAAACATCACACTTGAGTACAACTGAACAATTGATAAGTTGTCAAAAATGACACTGTTACATATACAATGTATGTTCTTATATTTTGGGTTATTTTTTCTGAAAATTAAATACATGTAGTATGCATCAAGGTATAAAAAGTATCACTGAAAAATATTCATGGTATATTGTGTGTCAAAGTAATGGTACGAAAAATCTATTTTTTTAGTAATTTTTACCTACCTACCTACCCAGTGATCAGATGAATGGATCGCATTTGGGGAAACATCAATATTTCTAAGTCTGGCCTTATCTACAGACGATCTAACTAATGAAAAGTATCATTGTTCTCACTGACTCAAATAGGATCACCTGCATTTCGTCATATTGAAGGAGGCAGAAATAATGATGTCTTCTCTGCAGACTCAAAAGTGAAATTATGGTAACTGTAGCTCTATTAGTACACATACATGTAATTGACATATTGATAAATAAAGGACAATAAGATCTGTAAAGGCTTATGTAAAATAGCCCTTAGTTCTGATCATGTCAAATTCCATTTTATATCAACTAGATATTATCAATATAACTTAATGATACACGTTCATGTATGTTAATGTGAGTTCTATGTTCATATGACGTCTTCACTTTCATTTAAGACCAACTACACTAGAGGTATGAAAGTCAATATGCATTATGGTAGTCAGAGTAGCAATATCAAAATTTACATAAAACTACTGTTAATAAGGAAATTTGAAAAAAATTTGACCCTTAGTGGTCCAACCGAGTTGAATTTCATTTTACACCAACTAGGATTTTATAATATCAATGAGAATTGTCTTTTTCTTTCTTTTTTTTTATTAGAAATTTTCCATTGATTATTTTGTTGTTAAATTTGATGGTGTAGTCCTGAAAAGAATATATGTTAAATCTACTACATGTACATGTAAATATTTTATTATCAAAATAAGTTTATTTGTTTTGCATTTAAAAACTGTTTTCATCCTCTAGATCCTTAAAAATTCAAGTTTAACTATTCAATTTAAAGCTAAACTTGTACGTCTTTGACTTATTAATGGAGGATTTTGTTGGTGTTTTTGCTAAAATTGGGAAACAAAAAAATCTTGCATTTCATCATAAACTTCATAAAAAATTGTTTCTTATTTTTCTTTTTTTACAAGTTACTATTATTTTTTCACGAGAGAACTTGTTTCAAATTCACATTCATTGTGGTTAAACTGAGTATAACGTGACCCTGTGAAATAATATTGATTTTGTTTTCTTAATGAAAGAAAATTTTCAAGTGTGTATTACACAAGCATTTTCTTGAATAACCAATATTGGACCTAATTTGCTTGCGATCGGGTAACGCTCCTTCTTTGCATCAATAATTCATTTTTACAGCTGTTTGATGCTGTTTAGGACAGTAATTGAGAAGTAATAAGCTAAATAATTTTTCAGAATGTCGAATCATACTAGATATGAAGTTTTCTTCTAAGTTAATAGGAGTTTCCGACTGTTTTGAACAAATTTCACCTTTCCTCATTTCACGATATTTGGGTATCTTACGATGACTTTCACTAACCAATCTTAATTCCTCCTGGTCACTTTAGCAAATGAATACATTTTTGTTGTTGTGCCTAGGTACTCTTAATTAAAGTCATGTTTCCATAGGCATAAACACTTTCGGCAACTTCAATTGCGACTGGCACATGTGGCGAGGTCATTAGACCACATACTCGGCTCTAAGATTGGCTAACGGTATATGTAGATAACCTGCGTCTTCTACTCTTCTATATGGAATAAACATTGCTATTTTCTCTGATCTCCAACAAGAATGACTGCTGCAACTTTCTATTGTTTGAGCGATTAACCACTTAACCTTATCAAAACATGTGACTTAATTGTAATTATGAGGTTTTTGAGTTGTAGCTAAGAGTGTTCGAACGGTTTTCCTGAAAGTTATCGGTCGCAAATAAGTTTATCGTGCTATTGAATGAGTATTCAAATGTAAAGCATGCGTTTTGATAGTCACGTGATTGTCCAGTATATAGTGAATGAATATGATATTGGCGGCACTCTAAGCTTGCTCGCTAGTTAGAGGTACATGTAGTTTAGGTAAATTTATTTATGATGTAATTTCATTTTTCTTTGAAACCATATTTTGTGTTGTAATATTAAAGGCATTGTGCGCAGGGTAATGAAATTTCTTGTGTTTGTATTTGCATATAACATCATTGGCTGAAAATCAATAAAACTGCTAGCAAGCGGCATTCCACTTTATATTCATCTTATTGTTGTCT
Source organism: Pinna nobilis (assembly GCA_016161895.1). NCBI lineage: Eukaryota > Metazoa > Mollusca > Bivalvia > Pterioida > Pinnidae > Pinna > Pinna nobilis. Next base: position 1,128 of record JACSZP010014577.1, on the reverse strand, counting down.
TTTAATCATTTAATTGATTTATATTCGGACGAACGAAGTGAGGGAGAATATAACACCTACATTTTGTACCTGACGATGGGTAATTGGTGTGTTCTTACGACATATAAAGGGCAAAATTTAAGTTATTTTTACAAATTGACAATGAACAAAGGGGTATTTTAGGCAGGATGGCAAGGGCAGAAGGACGTCAATAAGGGCACCAAGGGTGCGGCGCCCTTCCATTTTAGGCTAGAGGGAGGTCTGGTACCAGTAGTTTCAATATTAAATACATCATTCTTTTTTAAATGAATGCACAGCACTAGTGACAAGTAGTGTATGAATCAGGAAAATGTTTCATTTATTTTTATCCCTCCCTCACACACACACTACTCACTAGGCCTTACTTTTAAAGTTACTCCCTGTCGTACACCACTGTACAATATATAAACATTTGATTCTCAATTGTACATATGTATGTCAGTATCAAAATTTATATCATTTTTTATTTTGTAATTTGATACTACAGTATTAGAAGTGTCTACAGATAGCATGTTTGGTTCCGGTACATGTACATGTAAGCCCTTTTACCTGATAAGGTGCTAAGATGTAAACATCGATGTAAAACATAAATTAGAACATGTCGTTTATTTAGATTTGATAGAATCTAGTCTGTAAAAATATAACTAAGTTCATGAAATAAGAATTTAAATCTACATATGTAGGCCTATTTTAAATAAAAGAATATCAAACATTTCAAGAAGTACAGTACAGCTTGGGTGGATTGGAGATAGTCCACAAAACACTGTGGGAATTCCACTCAGATCGACAGTGGAAATTTGAGTGGGAATCTACCTGTACAGTTTCACACTTTCCACTCACCTGTGCCAGCTACCTGTGTGATTGCGTATTACTTAAATAATCCCATACCACAATCTGGGTGTACAGGTAAATGCTGGCATGATTTATTTGGTGTCTTCAAGGTATGCCAACATTTGAAATTCCAGGTAAAAATAATATGAAAATTTGTTGGCATAGGTTGAATTTTGATGGCAAGGGGATTAACTTATATAAACAAACAGGCAATTATCTTTAATCATTATAACAACAATTTTACAGGTGAACCTCTCAAGTAAACCAGGTAAAATTTGT
>JACSZP010014573.1:600-13793 GCA_016161895.1 Pinna nobilis | reverse complement strand
TTTGCACATTTTAAACTACAAGACCAATCAATATCAGAGTTGTAATTTTAAAAGGTTGCAGCATTGCTATCATAATTTAAAGAGATATTGTTGTTGTTGTATTGATGTTTAATGTCCCACTCAAGATTATTTCACTCATAAGGAGACGTCACCTTGTGCCGGTGAAGGGCGACAAATTTTGCCGATGCTTGGCACTGCTGGCCGGAGAGCAGGGGGGGTTCTTTAATGTGCCAACACCTACTGTGACACGTGACCTCGGTTTTAACTGTCTCATCCGAAAGATGGACGGCCAACCATGGAGTGACGTTGTGGGAGTCAAACCCTGGACCCTTCGATTCAAAATCAAACACGCTAACCACTTGGCCACGGAGGCCCCTTTTAAGAGATAGCCAAACATCTAAACCATTCCTCAACATTTGGTTTTCTTTAGCACTTCTTTATATTACAAGCATTTTTTTTTTTTGAAAATTTTCTGTGCTAAAAAATGATAGAATTATAACTATACATTTGATAATACTAACAACAATGGCAGTTTTAACTATATTGCAATAGACCCATTCTTTTAACCATTAAATATACAAATCTCATTTATTACAGTTATTCTGTCTTTCTAAGGGAGGATTATCCATTCATTGAATGTTGTTGTTTAACCCCCAAACTTAAAAATTATTTAGCCAGAGATCTCATTGAATGCCAGTAAAGGGCTTCAAATTTTGGCCCATGCTCAGCACTTTAGCGGTAAGGGGTCTTCACTGTGCCAACACCTGTGACACATGATCTTTGGTTTTATAAGGTGAGAAATGTCAAGCTGAACTGCAATGCTGTATTTACTAGATTACTAGATAATAAAATTAACCACACAAAGAAACTTAGTACTTTTAAAGAAGAAACAGATCTATATTATAGAAAAGGACCTCAACAGATTAAGCTAGGCAGTGTAGTTTCAAAAATGTGTTGTTTACTTCTTCAACACATGTAATTAAAAAATGACCTATATTCATTTTCTAAAGTTTTGGAAAAAAAACCCCACAAAAAATTGCAGTGACTGTTAACATGCGTAATAACCACATAATCTCAAAGGAAGTAGCAAAGCATTCTGGGAGTTTCACAGATCTACATAAACACATCTAAAGCAAGAAACCACATTCACATTGTAAGCACACACAAACAAAAAATCTTACATACACAACAGAAAGCACTTTACCCTCCAACATCCACACAGACCAATTCTAAATGGTCCTGATAAATAGAAATGAAATTTTATAACTATGGAACCAGAATCTAACATGTCAAAGAGACAAGAATTCAAATGAGACTCCTCTTATTCTCTTACAATCTAATGAAAAATCTGATCTACAATTTGCTCCTTTTCTCTGTCATATTGCAGGAAGACTTAATGAAACCCCATTGAAAGATCAAACCCCATAAACTCATTCAGAAGACAGCTTGTCAACTATAAACTCATGCTGACAAGTTGTGCTTCGATTTTCCAAAGCTGGAATTTGATTTTTTTTCCTTGACAATGATCTTTAGATTTGATATTTAAATCAAGTTTCATCAGCTTTTCATGAAAAAACGAATAAAAGAAGCACACTGGCGATGGATTATCTCAGAAACAAATAATTTTCCATTTTTTTATGAAAAATGTAAAAAAAAATATTGTAAAATTCATTTTTGTAAAACAAACATGATAAAAAGAATCACAATTCTATTGCACACTTCTGAGCTAATTGGCTCCGCTGTTCTTATTTCTGAAATCTGAACACTCAAATTGTGCTGTGTTAATACAATAAATTACAACAAAACCATCGCAATAACAAAACTCAGTGAAACACAGTTTCAGTACATCAAAAGAGTAGACACAAAAAAATCAATTCTTAATATTACTTCATATTTTGAGAGACTTTCAAAATAACATTAACACAAGGGTAAAATTCTACTGACCGACACTTGCTAATCTTCATGCTTTGTTCATTTCAATAATTCACACTAATTTATTTATTGTTGTCTTACACAAACTAGACAACTTGCCAGTATACAGAGATATTTATATTTCAAAGGTGAAAGAGAATTCCAGCCACAGCTTACTCCAGCTAAGAACAATAGCCCTCTGCAGGTTTATAAGCAAACTGTCTCGTATAGACTGAATCAACTGAATAACTTGTTGGAATAACTGTAACATGACCTGATGTAACAAAGCAAATTTAACGTTCCTCCAAGGTTTCACCGAGGTTTCAAGTACTGTGACATCATCAAATCTGACTATCTTTTTAGTGTAAATGTAAAAGGTCAATAGCCAACAGCTAAACTCAATTTAGATGCCAGTAGCTTACAAACCTAATATTTCATGGTTTATGAAACCTAATACTGGGTTCAAAATGAAAAACAAATTTCTGCAACATAAACTCACATCATCCAGTAGATAAAGTTTAATCCAAAAAAATTTGTCACTTTCATCTGACTTTTAAAATGAATTGAGTTTAGACCAGCTGATAACTATGGAGATCTAATACTCTCCAACACAAAGATTCCTTAACATATCAGATCTAAGGAAAACAGAGACAGAAATCAAATAAATTATAAATTTTCATCAAGTAACGAGAAGAAATATGACACCCCCTCCCCATCCTCAAATATCACCCATCTGGCCCCAGGAGACATCACACAATTATTCTATTCACTTGGAAATGCAAAAATGTATTGAACACAATAAACATACAATGAAAATATACAAAATGGCGGTCTCTTTCTCATATGATATGCTGTATATACAATATGACTCACTTTGGCGAAAACAGATGACATGATAAAAAGATTGAAAATGCATTTTGTGTAAATTTAAGCTCCTATATTTATTGTCCCTAGTTTTTGTTTAAACTTTTCCCATTCATTTTCCCATGCTATTTGTATTCCCTGTCTTAAAAGCAAACATATCCTGGGGGCTAAGCCATATACATAAGTTGGTAGTTTAATCACGGATCAAAATAAAGCATCATATTACGACTAAATTTTGACATCTATGCCATTTTGGCCCAAAGAAGGGGAATTTAGTATCTGTTTGTGACAGGAACTTGTACAATGTGCAATAGCACATTAAAATTCAGCACCAACTTCGAACATCACTGGTCAACAGTTAACTTTGATACCTCAGGTGCCATTATTCTATCTGTAGCACTATTAGCTAGTTTTGGGGTACAGCAGAACCTTGCTTGAGAAACCAACCGTACAGGAAATATTGTCTTCAAGACAAAAGAGTTTTCATGACAGTGGAATTTCTGGACAGGTTTCACTGTACTAAAGCTGAATTATATCTCTTGCTAGGGAATCCTTGTTCAGTAATTTTGGAAATTAAATTAATCTTTAGCCAGATTTAATCATAAAAAAAATTGGTGAACTTTTTTGTTTTAATGTAAACTATTGAAATAATGGCAATGACTTTCTATGCACATTTAACATAAAGAGCAACAACTCATCCGTACCAGCGAGTTTAAAAAAAAAAAATGGAAAGAACAAAAGTCAGCTGCACAGAAGTTAATGAAAGAATTAACAAATGACTGGGGTATCATCATAATCCCAACTTTGTAATTTCTCACTATTTGTGGATAAGTTATTTGTGTCACATTTAACCTAAGTAGCCACATTTCTCATGTTTGTAGTGTTTCATTTTCCAACAACTATCATTTTCATAGCCAGCCGTTCCTTTCATAAATCTTGACTTCGAACAATCTGTCATTTTAAAACACATCAAATCTCTTTGGTCTTGAATTAACCATTTTTTCATCATTCTAGTGTTTTAGCACCATTTGGCTAATTCCCAACTTTCTTAAACACAGTTCAAATCTATTGTTTACTATTGGTGAGCTCAGGAAAACTGGATCCACACAGATGTTGTTCTGACCACACCCAAAGATGGGTATACAACAGTCAAAATGGCTTCCTCCATGATTACCGACTCCCATCTGTTCAACTTGGACATGCGTCTGCTGAATCTTTTATGACCTGCGTATTTGTGAAATACTTTTTGGATTTAAGTCTGCTACCATTCAATGACTGGAGTGGCTATCCTGATTTGTATAGACAGTCTCTCGTCCATAGTCCTCCGCAAGACGAGGGTCTTTATGAGATCGTCTATCAATGTTTCCGTTATCACTTTTGCGTTTCCTTTCTGGATGAGACTGGAAGCTGTAGAAAAGAACAGAAACAAATTAATCAGTGAATCTAATGATTCTATAAATCAAACAATTCCACAGAACTTTTTTTATCTGACAATGAGTATTATCAAGAGATTTATTTAAAATTATTATTTGCATATTTACCATCTGCATTCTACAAATGTATTTCAAAAATCTGCGGAGGAAACAAAAACCGGATAAAAATTAAAGTACCTATTATCACCCGATCTACTGCTGCCATATTCTCTGTGACCGAACTGACCATATTCTGTGCGATTTGTTCTGTTGGCACGGTGATCTGACCAAAAATTACCATGGTGATCATGATGTTGATGAAAACTGGAAGAATGATCTCTATCTCTATGGTATGGATGATTTGTGTTGTAGTCTCGCCGGTCATTGTTGAACCTGGAAAGGTTTAATAACACAATAATTAGAAGCAATAAAAGAGTAATCTATTACAGGAGATACTACTGGAGTCATGACACTTGTATTTGAATGTTTTAGGCAAATTCTGTTTGAAAAATCGCTAATTTATTGATTGGTTGTATTGTTGCTTAAAGTCCGACTCAAGAATTTTTTCCTTGTATCTTGTGTAGGTGAAATGCGCCAAAGTTTGCCTATGCTCAGCACGTATGACTGTGGAGCATGGACGGATCTCTAACATGCTGGACTTCGGTTTTTACTGTTTAATCTGAAGAACAGGGACAGCCAACTGCAGGTGGTGCAGATCTGAACCCACAAGCTCATGTTGGAGAACATGCTAACCACTTGACCACAGTAGGCCCAATTGCTAACCTAATTAGAGGACGCGTCATCTCAACAAAAGTCATGGCAAAATCATAGATGTATATGATCAAGGATTACCTTACCTGTGATGAGAATCACCATATCTGGGATCATGGTAGTTCCTATCTTGGTAATGTTGTGGTCGGTTGTAAGAATTTGAGCTTGCATCATACCTAAATAAAGAAAATAAATAACATTACAAAGAATGCAAAGAAAAAAAAAAAGAATTATAAATTACATCGACTTCAATCTACATTAAGACACAATTTGGTTTTTTACAGCAATTATATGCAGACTTGAGGAAAAATGATCAAGATGAATTGATGATAATTAACCAGTATCAGATATAGAACCTGTTTGAATCTGTCCCCTTCTTATTATCAGGGTATAGCAGTGGACGTGTGTTAAGCCTATGTAAAAATTCCCCCTACTAGGTCACCAAAATAGTCTCATCATTTGTCAAAATGAGCCAGACAATATTTGTGATTTGAATTAAGATTAAAAAGTTTTAGTGTACTTAACTTATTTTAGTAACGGTCACCCATTGCATGGTTAGTGGGGTTTTTTAAGTCTGGGACAATTTGATCAGAGGCAGCGCTTCTTAACAACAGTCTTGTTGCAGGAAAAACACAAGATCTCCAAAGAGAGGTATGATCCTAAAAGGGCCAGTGATATAAAAGTTTGGACATGTCATTGCCCATACATCATGCAACATGGAGTACATACCACACAATATTGAACACGTAAATAAAAACAGCTAACAAACAATGAATACTAATGATAATCAAACTCAATTGGAAAGGAATAGGTGTCCCTAACCACTGATGTATGTATACAAATTGTTAGGGACCTTGGAAAAAAAAAGGTTTTTTCATGTTGACCATATATATATACACATCCTGCCAAAGGGAAAGAAAACTCATGAACAGAAAATACACCAAAATAAGACTGCATATCATATATTTCATCATACTAACTTAATTTCCTTGTTTTCAATCACAAACAGGAAGTCAACATCAAAGACGTACTTGATAATGCAGGTGAAGATACAAAATGAGGTGATACACATAGTCAGGATACTATACAGTACTGCTATAAATCATGCATACATCCTTATAGCTAGAACTACATCAAATACAATGTGACATGATAATACATGCTAATACACCATTTCTTTCAGATTACACACATTTTACTGAACTGGTATGTCTATAGATAAATCTAACAATAGGTTACTGGAACAAGAGACTATGAGGAGCTTTATAAACCTCTCTTTTGTTACGAAGGCAAGTTCTAAAAGATTAACCTAAGAGTTTCACCTGAAATTGACTCTAGATCTTTAAGATACAGTGTAAATATGATCCATCCCATTGAAGTGACAGGATACTGGGGAACATCTCATGTACACATTTTACACATTGTTACATGTATGGTAATTGCTACCTGTTTTTGTTTCCAGTTTGGGGAGTGTCACTAACAACACCTAAACTTGTATTATAGAGTTGATTTCTTCATCTTGTGTGACACCATTCAGACTTAATGTTAAACAATAAGATGGAGACAGGTGGCTTTTCTTATAAAGTGTTAACAGCCTTAGTAATCCACTGAATGAAATGACTACCTGTCTTATGTGACCTAAATGTATGCTTCTTAGGCATGTGATCTAAATGTATGCTTCTTAGTCATGTGATCTAAATGCATGTTTCCTAGTCATGTGACCTAAATGCATGCTTCCTAATGGTTACATCATATAAAAGTTGCCTGAATTTAGAGAGCACCTGTTATGTGACCTATTTTGCATCTTCCAACAGGTTAGACTGTACAGTAAAACCTGTAAATAAAACCCCTCTAACAGCGCATCTAACCTTTATTATACAGTCATACAGGGAGGGAGTCACTGTACTGCAGTTGATGTGTACATGATTGGTATATCTGGCACAGAAAAAAAGCTCTGTTACTAGGTCTTCATACAAATATGGTAATAAAAACAAAACAATTGACAACCATCCTCACAAAAACCTGATGATGCAAAGTGCAAGGTGTAAATAACTGTGCCAATACAGTGAAATAAATATATTGATTTTCAATCATCAAGGCTGTGCAAGTTTACCTGTATTTTCAAAAGAGAGTATGTACACAAACTTCCATTTAGAATCCACCTAACTACTACACACAACGATAAAAACATGTTTGATAAAAACTTTCAAACTCTTTATTTCTAAGTTCAGTTTTTAAGAGTAAGACTGGCTAACAACAACTTGGGTGACAACTTTCACAACTGGAAATTTTCTGATCTGGTGAAAACTTTTTTGTAGAGCAAATTTACAAAATTTGTTATTTATCAATGATCCTTCCCTCTAAATGCTCAAGCTTCCCACAGACAGACATGCTACTAAGTTTTAACATTCCAAAAGAAATCAAATTTGACGATTCAATGGTAATTTTTTTTCTTCTTGACATATGGTTATTGTGGAGTAGGTTTGGCAGTAAGAACAACAACATCCTACATCCCTGCACTAATGTTTGATCATCTATTCTTATTTTAGACTTTTTCAGAATTAAAAGTAATAAGATGCAGCCAATAAAGAGTGGGTAAAAAAACAAAAGGAAAATTAACCACAAAATAAAATTTACACATCACACGTGCATGAATTGTGAGATTTGCTTTGTTGAGTGAAGAAAAATACTATGACAAGGATTAAATCATTATGAGTGAGTATAAGGACAAGATTCTAATTTAACCCTTCTAACCCCATATATCCAAATGGTACGGTCTTTTATATTGTCAAACACCAGTCCATTTTGCTCTGTGGTGTTGAAAGGGTTAAGTTGATCCCTACATGTGTTTTCAAATTAAAGTACCCAAAGTTTTGCTTTCCTAAAAATAATATACAGTGGAACCTCGCCTAAAGACCACCTCACTAAGAAGACCACCTCGCTATAAAGACCATCAAAATTCAGTCTGTTTATCATTATTTTAGGCTATTTTAACCTCACTTAAGAGACCACCTCACTAATCAGACTAAGTTTAGCCAGTCACTTGGATGGTCTTAATAGCGAGGTTCCACTGTATATATCTATGAATAATGGTAAGCTTTATGAGACTAAAACAGGGGGGAAATATTCATCTTGCCTCCCATTATATTGATATTTCCTTTTGCTTACCCTAAAATCTAGGTAAAATTTAATTGACTTTGGAAACACTGGTTTAAATCAGTGGTTGGAGAACTAGTGGTTCAAAGGCATAAAACACCCTACACAAGAAAAAACTCAATAGAGGCATCAATTTACGATAAATGTAATAAAATTTACAGAAGTTAAAACAGACCATAGAAAAACTTAAAGAGTAGATTAGGTACTTGGGCAGCAAAAACATCTTATCACACAAAGGGTATCTGTAAGGGTAATATCAGTGTATAACTATACTAAAGATTAACTTTGCCAATATGGGGAGCCGGAGGGAGGGGTATTAGACAACACGGTTAAATCACTAATATTTGCATATGCAGGGGACAGAGTTATGACCTCTATTAACCCATTAACCCCTAAATTCTAATGAACTCTTCCCTATATCAATGATTTAGGCCAACCCAAATGGGTCTTTAGGGGTGAATTGGTTATAAGAAATAGGACATTCTTGTCATCACAGTCACACACAAAACAACTTGCCTAGTTCTAGGTTGATCTTCAGCTCTTGCTAACGGACTAGCATGTATCCACCTATCGCTGGAGTTGGAATCGTGACTAGACTCAAGTAAACTGTGTTTTTGACCTAAACTGTTTCCAATGGGATGCCGAGGACCATTACTTACGGAAGAGGAACTTTCATAAATGGCAGGAAAGAGAAGAAAAAAATACACATAAAACATTGCGCACAACATCAAATGTGTGTTCTATGTAGAGGCATAACCAAAGTAAAAAAATACATGAAGAAAAACAACATTCACACTATATCTAAATGCATACAAGAAATGATAATAAAATGCAAAAATATTGAAGCTGACAACAAAACAGTCTGAGACAAAAATGGATATCTATAAACAAAGAAGTTTGCTACCACTGCCTCAATATCAATTTATTGTGTACAAAGTCTTATGGAGTCCCACCTCATTTCACAATCAACAGTCCTCACAAGGTTAATCTACCCTGATAAAAATGCAATCCTACACTTGTGTTTTAAAGATCCTGTGGGGCACACGTAAATGATAGATACGTGTTCTTCACCATTTGTTTCATTAGTTTATCCTTTCCATTTATCATAGGAATGGACTCTTGTTGTGCAGGATGAACCATGGTAATGTGACCCAACAATACCATAGCCTAATTAATAGATCGGATGCTTCGTAAGATTTACCCATGTGTGGTGATGGAGATAACCAAACTTAGAACAGACCTGTTTACCCCACTTTTCTAGTGTCTAGAATTCTGACAGTCTGCAGATTTGCTCATGCAGCTTTAGTCCTCAGCTCCTGATATTGTGTAGTCGTCTTTTTTTTTAAATCATGTCCATGAGAAAAACCAACCCTATACAACATACATCTAACATTATTTTCTACCTGTTAAACAATAATAAGAACCACATCAAAATCCTTTTGGCATGACAATTGAACTGACACTGCTTTCCACAGTGATTTAAAACTCATCACTCACTATTTTCTTTCTATATCTATTGAATTCTTACAGAAGTTCAGCATTAAAATATTGGGAGTTTATTATTGTTGTCCGTGTTTTCCTATGGCCATCTGAGGGGATGGCATTCAACCATTTAATTGAATAATACAAAACTCAGCAACATAAAGTCAGGGCAGTAAATGAACACAACAGCTTCAATAGTTCTTTCTGTGTAAATATGACTTTGGTTTTTTACTAACTTCTATGTGAAAAATATGGAGGGTAAACAGGTCTCTTTGTACATACGCATAAGTAAGTATTGCAGACATGTTTTTCCTGAAAACAAATCATGTGGACTATAGTTTTCCATACATACCCTTAAAATGTATGAATACATATACATGTTGTATATTACAAGATGTCAAAAACGTATGGTTCCTTGGGAAGTCTTTAAGTTTTTTGTTATTTTTATTGAGCACCAAGTTCTCACTCTCATTGTGAGTTAATCAAGATAGGAGCTCATTTACTGTGAATGTCAACATATGCAAGTACCTAGGGTATTTCAACATATAAACATACAACATTTTAATATAAAACACAAATATCATGTTGATGTTCATCTAATAGTAACGTATGGCAGAATGTTAGTAACTGCACCATGGATCAACAGAATAAGAATTCTTTGGAGATTGCCTAAAACTTGAGATCCACCACCACCAATAGTGCTGTCTCAGACTGTCTTTGATACATAAAGGAATAATATATGGTCTGTTCTCCTGAAGGTGTGGACTCTTGTCTAGTCGTGGATTTTTTCCTTACATGAATTTGTTCAATGTAGCATCATACATGATTTGTTACACTGGATTGAGATTCAGCTGGATGCATAAACTATTTTTATTTCACCAGGAATATTTTTGGAAATAAAGTTTTATGAAAACAAAATTTGTGTTTGAAAAAAAAATACACAATAAACAAAAATCCACAACGAACGGAGAATGCAAAATATATACAAGTAAAAAGAAAATCAAGCAACATACTTCTTGTGGTCTCGGGACCAGTGCTCTTGGTTGTGTTGACGTTTGTGCCCGTGCTTGTCACCATCGCTATGATCAGACGGTCTCTTCGATTTCTTTCCCTCTCCATGTTTCTGATCTTGGTGTAAGTTGCTATGTCGCTCTTGTGACACAGATCTGGCTGACTGAACAAATATTGAAAAACAGTAAGATTGACTGAGGTCTAACATACAACTGTTTTTAGCAATTTATTGATTGTGAGTGAAAATAATATCATATAAGTCAATATAATTAATTACTAAAAGGCATGGTATTTGATGCCTACATGTTCTCTGATAAGCCTTTCATTTTGAAATCGGTAAATTGTTTTTTTTTTTTTGTACTAGCATAAATGTCCACAGTGTTGGTCTGACTAATGGTGAGGTAGAAATTTCCCAATAGGCAGCCCTAGCACCTCACAAAGCCTAATGAGTGACAATTTTACAGCAAAGACAATACTGTCATATAATGAATCAAGACTTCACCTAAGCATACAGAAATGAATACCTCCTGTTCCTGCTCTTCTTCCCGCTTCCTATAGGCACGTTTGTATAATTTGTGCAATTTTTTGGCATCAAACTCTGTAAATTTTGAGACAAATATCCACAGGAAACTGCAAGTAAAAGATGAAAGATTAAATACTGAAAACAGAGCTTCCAATACATGACTAATTCAAGATGTTATGTATATATCATATTGTAACTACAAAGTGACAACAATAAAATATGTTTAAACTAAACTAAGATGTCAAAAAGGTATAGGTTGGCAACTAAATTCCCTATCATTTCGTGGTAAATTATCACTTCTAATTCATAGACCTTTCAAATTGCCATTTTTTTCACATAACTCCTGTTGCAGGAAGATTGTTGTTGGTGTATTGTCCTATTGTTAAACATCAGAAGAATTGGAAAAATGGAGGAAGTTTAGTCACTTTGCAAATGTTGTAAACAACAAACAATACACCTGTTAAAATGAGACTTTTGAAGTTACTACAGTCAACAATGAGCTTAAATTGCCCTATCTCATAAAATGTTACTTAAATTTGTGCTCAAATATCAGTGCTATGAATTGAACTCAAAGGTCACAGGCCTCAGCATTAAGGGAAATCTCCATCTGTTGATAGAACAAGTTCTCAAGGAAAACATGTGTCTGAAACAAGTTCTCTAGCTTATCCAGAAAAAAATATTGCTTTTTCTAATGACAAATAGTTAGATGGCCTTCTTTTTTCTTGCTGACTTGACTTGGCAAATGAGAATTGAAAAACAAATATGGCATTGATTAAACAGCTTGAATTTTTTTCTCATTCTTGGGATAGCTTTATGAGTCCATTCAAACAATTGTCTTCTGAAATTCATTTGTGTCGAGTTCAAGATAAGATTAGCTAAAAAGAAGGCTTAAAATTTTAAATTCATTTTATTGTTACATACAAACCATAACAACACCAAAGATTAAAACTTAGCTGAAATCAGTAAAATATACCTCCTCCACTGTTTGATAATTTCTGGATCGTTATAATTCGCCATGCATTCACTGATTCTATCTCCAATTTTCAACAAACATTGTCGAGTATGGGCAAGCTGCTCTTTTTCTGTCAGCCCTTCATCTGGATTGTCTAGACGTTTCAATGCCTTTTTGACTGGTCTCATCATTTCCTTACACTGAAATGAAACAAAATAATTTTTCAGCCTCCCACAGTTTATCTCGGTCAATTATGCATATATCCTGTTACATGCCTAATTTGCTACAAACCTAAGAAATGAACGTATGAGAGGTTACTTGCTAAGAAAAAACTTCAATTATTGTTGGGTTCACTTAGGATCTGATGCCCATCTTAACACCAGGAGTGTAAATGAAGCCTTTGATGTACCTGATTTATTCCCACATGACTGCACAATACAATATTCAGCCTGTCCGCAAATCAGGAAGTGTATAAAATATTGATAAATTACTCCAACAAGAAATACCATATAGAGCCACAATCATGAAATTATTTGGCTTTTCTAGACTCAATGATCTTCTAAGCTTTTTTTTTTCTCTCAAAATTTTTTAGAAGTCTTATTTTCTTTGATATTTAATATGTAAGAAACATGTGATGCACCAATTTTGGCCAATGTTTATAACATCTTATTACAAAATTGAAATGCAAGATCTCTCACTTGCTCAGTCAATCCCAAATACAAATCGCTAATGAAGTGTTGTTTAATGTCCCCTTTCAAAAATCTTTCACTTCTGTGGAGATGTCAGCAATGCTGGTGAGGGGCCACATGTTTGGCCTATGCTCAGCATTTAAGGCCATTGATAAGTGAGGTTTCTCTAACCTACAAACACCTTGTTACACAGAACCTCGGTCTGTATTGTAACATTTGAAAGATGGGAAATACTAGCAACACTAGCACAGCAGATTCAATCCAATGAACTCAAAATCTGAAGGGAATCAAGTTTACCAGAGTCACAAAGAATCTCAATCATTAACTGTACCACACTCTAGACTGAATATTTATCATATAACATTATACACCAGGATAATAACAAAATTAAAGGTTTTTTTTATTAATTTGTATGAACTTTC
>JACSZP010014572.1:11542-21984 GCA_016161895.1 Pinna nobilis | reverse complement strand
CCAGCTAGATACCTCTACCTATTCATGTCCTGTCTTTCTGAAGTGTCAGCTAGATACCTCTACCTATTAGTTACCATCCTGTCCTTTTGAAGCAATCGTCGTCTACGCCTCAGCTAATCGCTAAATGCCTCTAATCTGGTTCTGTCTGCTACAGGGACCGGTCTGTAACATTGGTTCCTTTATGTCTTAAAAGTGCTAAAGTAGTGTCCTACGGCACGTGTAATTTATTTGTGAGAAATTACTACATGTATATGCATAATATAGTCATAATGCATATTGTAATTTCTTACAAATAAATTACACATATGTCACAGGACAGTAGAATGCCTCTGTCCTATCTTTCTGAAGTGCCAACCATTTATGTAGACTTACTTCTATCCTGCCTCTGTTTTGTCTTTTACTTGGGCTTTGTCTTTTAATAGCCCCNNATATCTCTCACAACTGTTATCACGAAGAAGTACTAGATATAATTGTATGGAAATGAGCTACTACATTTATACTTCTAATGGCAAAAGTGCGATCCCTCATCCTACTCTTGTAAAAATTCCTGGATCCGTGCATGCACTTACTATTGAAAAAATATATTCCAACCCAACATGTAGGTAACTTGACTGTTATCAAGGGTAGCGCTGAATTTTAAGCAGATCCACACTTTCGGTATCTGGTAAAGGCGTGGTTAAGGCCCACATCGCACACGTTTATGGAATATCATAAAAACAATGTAGGGGCTTACTTTCGGTTTTAGGCCCATATAATCAACCAATAGAAAGTTATATGGTCATCAAATATTGTCAATAACAAGAAATCCCTCTCTCTTAAAAAAAAGTATTAAAATACATATGTATAGGCTACCAAGAAAAATCCCTCTCTGTAATTAAAATACTATGGAAATCCCTTTCTGCCCTTTAAAATGGTAATTAATACTAAGGAACCCCTCTCTGCACTAAAAATGATGATTAACATGCGCAGATCCATAATTTTTTTCCAGGGGGGTCCATCGTCTGGTAAAGGAAAAAAAAACAACCCTGTTAAAATGTGAATTTAAGCATAATTGACCAATGGTTGTATAGGACCTATATTTTGCCAATTCCACAGGGGGGGGTGGGGGGTGGGGCTCAACCCATCCTCCTAGATCTGCGCATGTTTAAAAAAATCAGAGACGTTTATACGTCTCTGAAAAAATGTACTAAGAAAATCCCTTTTAGTACTTTAAAATAATAATAATAAATAGGGCATACTAAGAAATACCTTTATGCGGAGACGTATATATAACACGAGTCGACTCTGCTTTTTAAAATAAAAATATAAAGATAACCTTCCTATCCTTGAAAAATAATAATATCAAGGACGTATTAACGTCTGTTTATAAGTCTTTGATAATATTAAAACTTTTAAGAATTCATTTATGTCTATTAAATAACAACCAAAAATAATTATAACTAGATTCCCAAGTAAACCTCACGGTTTTTAAAAATGCGATTTATATGCTTGATCGGCACGGTGCACGAAAAAGATTGAAAAAAAAACAGGAATATAGCTCTTTCCAAATATAGATGGAGATTTTGTAACACGTAGGAAGATTTAGTCAGTAGTCACACCTGAGAAACAACTCCTACTTTGTCACTTTATGCGACTTACCTTTATTTACCTGTGCAAGTTTACTTACGATTGTAATGATTGGTTAGTTAGATCACATGATTTGGAAGCAAGACGCCATATTTTTGTCTCTCTTATACTGTCATTAAGCAGGTGCTGGGTGTTGGACGACAAAAAGTTAAAAAGTTTGTGTTCAGCTACAATGAGTGAGAGCGACAACAAGCCACGTTTGTGTCACATTGTCAAGTGGCCGGATTTTGCGGGATATGGATTTAACCTCCACGCAGAACGAGGGAAAGCCGGACAGTACATTGGGAAAGTAGACGAGGGTTCACCTGCCGAAGCGGCAGGACTAAAGATTGGTGACCGAATTGTTGAAATTAACAAGATAAACATAGGCAACGAGAACCACCAACAGGTTGTGGGGAGGATTAAGGCTGGCGGGGATGAAGTTACCATCCTGGTAGTGGATTCTGAGACAGATAGCCATTACAAAGACCAGAAAAGGGTTGTCCGAAGTGATCTGCCCGAAGTCGTGAAAATGAGCGCAGCTAGGACACGCCCAGAAGATGATACACAAACAGGTAACTACCAGCATGATTATGTAGCTCACGCCAATTAATTATGACGTTACATTCACGCTAATAATTAGTTATTGTATCATATTGTTTTACTTTCATTTACTGTGTATCACAAAAGTATAACAACTAGGCCTATCTCTATAAACCTTTATTATTTCTGTGGAATCTTACTCGCAACTGCATTTAGATATACCGGTTTACTCTCTCTCTCTCTCTCTCTCTCTCTCTCTCTCTCTCTCTCAAATTACATTTTCTTGTACTAAAATTATAATGAATTAGGCTAGGCTACACAACAGCATTTTAATTTTGACTTATCAGTATCAACAAATGATTTATAAAAAGTAGCATTATATTTCACTTATATTCAATATTGAATTGATTTGAAATTGAAAATTGAATATTTCAATTTCAGGGATTATATTTCCTTGTGGGTTTATGATATTTAAAGCTTTATACCATCACCACCCTGATACATTGCAATATCAATATGTTATGGCTTCACGATAGATTGCTCACTTCAGGACATGGGTTCAGGGCTTGAATTCCAGTTGCTGCATTATATATATATTTTTTTTTTTTTTCGGGCCTGCAGTGGAGTGTTTCCATGTAATGAGACATACAGGTGTATTAGGCCTACAGTATCATACAGTTAGGGCTACCCGTAGGCTTTTGGAGGTTTGTTTTTTTAGCTCTGATTCCCCCACTGCTCATTGATCCTTAAAGTGCCATTTTATTTCAACTACCTGCATTTGGCACAATCTCCATGTATCGATATAAGTGTTCTTAACTGGGATTAAGCCAACAAAATGTGTAAAAATATCACTATTTCAGTCTTTCTTACATATATGTGATTATTTTTAACGTTGACGGTACAGAGAGCCACCATGGCTCAAGGAAAGAGAGGTAGTCTTCAGACCAATAGAAGTCGACAGTTACATGTACCTGTACATATGGTCAAGGTCAAATATACCAGTACCTCCTAAGTAATATACCTGTATTCCTTTGTACATAATTATATAGGTCTGTCATTCCAGTTTTCTTTTAACGTGTTGAGGGGCCATCATAGCCTAATGGTTAGCTCGATCACTGTCTGATCATGTTGTCAATGGTTCGAATCCGTGTC
The DNA here is from genome assembly GCA_016161895.1 of Pinna nobilis. Taxonomy (NCBI): domain Eukaryota; kingdom Metazoa; phylum Mollusca; class Bivalvia; order Pterioida; family Pinnidae; genus Pinna; species Pinna nobilis. The sequence goes on along the minus strand of JACSZP010014572.1, from coordinate 18,684 downwards.
GAGAAGCGGTTGGCTGTCCCTTCCTTTTGGTTGAGACAGTAAAAACCAAGGTCCCCTTTGAAGGACCTCCTCTGTTCTATGGACAATGGCGTCTCCATATAAGCGAATTGTGAAAGCTTCTTGAATGGGAAATTGATGAACAATACAACCAACCAACATTTTAATGTATCAAATTTTAAGTTGACACAGGACCTCTGATTTTACTGTATCATTCAAAGAAAGGACAAATCATTTGCCCCCACAGCATTGATTCGAACCCACAACCTCACAATCAGAGGGCAAACATGCTTACCACAGAGTCAGTCAGCAGCTCGCACAGCCATGTTGATGAAAACTACGTATAAAACGTATAATGTTGAAAGTGACATACATATATGAAACACAGTGGAACCTCTCTATTAAGGCCACCTAATTAAGTGATTGTAAAACTGGTCCAATTTGTGAGGTGGTCTCCTAACTGAGGTTAAAATAGCCTTAAAGAGTGATAAATAGAGTGAATTATTATGGTATGTGCTTATCTGATTAGCGAGGTGGTCTCCTGAGTGAGGTGGCGAGGTTCCACTGTACTATCAGTACCCAGTACATGTAAGCAAACCAAACTTCTTTTTACCTGAAGGCAATTGAATTCATTTAGATGGAATTTTCTTTTCAGACAGTGTAGTACATTTGGCCTATTTACAGCCTTGTGTAAATTGTCCATCCACTCGAAATTTTATTTTCAGACAGTGCAGTACATTTTGCCTATTACAGCCTTGTGTAAATTGTCCATTTACTCAGTCATAGGATCTAGAACAGTAGCAATTACATATAATTTGGCCAACATATTATGTCTCATCTTTGGTAGTGACATTGACTTTGTCCCTAATTTGCACATTATTACTGATAGTCTGCATAGCAGCTTATTATCTCTTTAAAAGAGTACTTGTATGTGGGAAGTATGTAAGATACATTGTACAAACATGTATGTGCACAAATGTGTGGTGCATTTCATGTGCATGTAGGTGTATAAAAATTGAAGATTTTTGTGAAAAATTAATGAAATTAAGCAAATCTAAACTGAGCAAGAATGTTCTTTTTATGATTAATGTAAATTGTGGTCTTATTGCTGTGATGACGACGTTGTAGGCACTGAAGGGGGGGGGGGGCACTTCCCCAAATAATTTCTCTAAAATTTAGAGAAGTAGGCCTACTAGTTTTCAATCAGGGATATACAGTGGAGTTGGTCTATAACAAAGTCAAAGGGGATTTACTTTTGACTTTGTTACAGGCATCCTTCGTTTCAAGCATCAGAATTTACTACATATATAAATAGATACCGGTACTAGTAATTCATGTGGGGGATTTTATTCCTCTTTGTTATAGCACTGAATTCGCTTTAAGTCGATTCGTTATAAACCGACTCTACTGTATAATCAGACATCAATTATTTATTAAATGCACATGTTCTGCATAAAAAAAAATTGGCACCTAGCTCTGCAGAGCTGCATTTCATGCATGGGCAACTGTGGATGCAAGTACATGTACTACTTTTATTTATTCCTGGTTTTTACTTTACTTTAAAAATTTTCTTCCCTTCTGTCCTTTGGATTGGCTAGTTTCCCTGTCCTTCAGATTAAGCATACATATTGACAGCAAAATTGGAGGTCTTGTGTCCAATAGGTATGCTTAAGAACCCTCACTACCCAATAGCTACAAAAATGTACAGAATAAGTGTGTTGAACAAACCAGGTTTATGGACGTTTACAGGTATTTGGTGATGTCTTCAGATAAGTGAAAGACTCTTTAATGGGACGTTAAATATCAATATCATAACACATAAAGGTATGAAAGACACAACCTAGTTATTAGGACTATGAATTAAATACATTTTGCAAATTTGCCAAGTGCTCCAGTCAACAAAAAATGAAAAATTGTCACATACATGTGTATATTTGCTATGTACTATTCAAAAGAAGATTTAGGCTTTACATGTACCAGTATGTGATTTCTGAATCCTACATGTATGTATTTTTGGACAGTTAACATCCGACAGATACATCCGTCACATGCAGGGATTAAGTTCGTGTAGTTAAATTGAGTTTTGTACAATTTTGAATGAAACAATCAAACGAAATCTGAAGTTCAGCAATTGACCTACATTTATGATACTGGTACATGTACTCTTCCTCATATAAATATATAATTTTTTTTTTTTGCCCCTTGCCTGTTGCCTCTTTCCTGAAGTTTGAAAAAATAAAAAGTTAAGCAAATGAAATGCCTGTCTTTAATTTTAGATTAGTTATCCAAGTAGAGATGCAGAGTGTGAACGTGTCTCTGAACGGAAACATTCATGTACCAAATTTTAATGATATGTGTACCCGTTTGTGGGGTACTAGGATCTCCATTGGTGATGGAACTTAACTCTATGATTATCTTCCGCTGAAGTGCAGACCTTAGTGCGGAATATCATCTGTTACATGCAGCATCATTCCATCTTAGAAACAATAGTGCCACATTTAAACGTCATCGAGTATCTCGTGGTACATGAATGTTTTCCATTCAGCTTATTTGTGCAGGCAAATGTAAAAAAGAATTATGAAAAGCATTCAGGTACATTGATGCCAAATAAGGCAGGTAGTTATTAAGATCAGTAAGTCTCTGAGGAACGATAGACTGTATATGTAGTCCAAAAACTTGGAATCACTGTGTGAATTTAAAGGTCACATTGGTTAGAAGTCAGTTTCTTTAATGAAGTTGTGAAACTTACTCTCATAAATCTTCGAGCTTTGTAATGTAGGTGGACAGTGATAAATTGTGAAAGTGAAAATCCACTATGCAGATAACAAACGTAACAAGAGACAATTGTCCAAATTCTCATTGACCACTAGGTGACCAGATAAAGTTAACAGAGAGTAATTTAGCTGTCCCCACTAGAGTTAAGTGATATTAGATATTTGTATCGACTATTGTATCTTATACTATTGTGGGTCAGTTTTACACAATAGTGGGTGGGTTTCTATACATTTTTACAAGAGCTGGCCAGTTGTTGGGTTATGAAATGATGCTCCTTTATTCAAAAGTGCAATCAAAAACATTTCATATTTATACATGTAAATGTATTTTACATTCAAATAGGTGGTGTGCAGTTGGCCGTCACAGTAGGTGTTGGCTCATCTAGGGACCCCTCTTGCTTAATGGCCATTCATATATAAATGCACCAAATATAGGCCAAATTTGTCTTCCTTCATGGGTATTTTGGGGGTCTCTGTGGCCGAGTGGTTAGCGTGTTCGACTGCGAAGCGAAAGATCTGGGTTTGGGTCGCGTAGCGCCACTCCGCAGTTGGCCATCCCTGTCTTTCGGATAAGACAGTAAAAACCAAGGTCCTGTGTCACAGCAGTTGTTGGCATATTAAAGAAACCTTCCTGCTCTACGGCCAGCAGTGCCGAGCTTAGGCAAAATTTGTAGTCCTTCACCGGCACAGGGTGACGATCAACAACAATACAGTGGGTATTTGGTAATATGTTGCCATGTAAGAGGAAGATTTTTTAGTGAGATTTTGAGAAGCAATTCAACCTTACCTGCCATCTAATCAAAACTAACCTGCAGCAAGACCATGTGATCTCTGACTGTAGACTAATTTTGGAGTCTCACATCTGCAAAAATTTTCATTAATGATGTAAATTGAAATGGATGTCTTTGTAGTTTTGATGAATGACCTAGGCTCATCATGACAGTGAGTCCCAGGTGAGGAAAAGAAATAATGATAACAGATGATGTTGGATTACAGGTAATTTAGTTGCCCTTACCTGTATCAGTAGTGCACAGCTGATTAGGTCAGAAATTAGCGTGATATCTACAGAAGTATACCAACAATATGGGTAAGGGTCACCTCTGACCTTTGTATCATCTTACAAATGTGTCTGGTCTTCTCATTCACATGTTTTGTATATAGTCCTTCCCCTCATATTTCAAGAGAAACGATATGGATTCAGATTTGAAAAGAAAGTTAAATATATAGTCAACTCCACATGTAACGAAATTAAAGGAAACAAGATACCGGTAATTAAATCGATATAGCCAATCTTCATCATTGGAAATTAACATACAGTAGAGTCGATCTATAACAAATCTGCCTAAAGCGAATTCAGTGCTATGGTGAAGAGGAATACAATTCCCGAAAAGAATTACTATGTATCTATTTATGTAGTAAATTTTGATGCTTAAAAGGAAGGAAGTCAAAAGTCAATCCCCTTGGACTTCATTATAGACTAACTCTACTGCAGTACTGTATGGAAAATGTATGGGGAATAGTAATCTTCTGGTAACAACCGGTACCTCGATGAATGCTATCTCGTTATTTGTGGAGTTTACTGTAGTACTGGAACATGGATGTAGAAGTATGACATTTCCTGTAGTTCACTATCTTGAACCAGGAAAGAAATTCTGTTTTGGATCTTTGTTGATTAAGTAGGTGGCCTAACCTAAAACATGCTTGACAGATTTTCCGGATTTGGTTGTCCCATCCTAAAGTAAATTCCCACGAACTAGGATTTGACTGTCACACCTGATATTTAAATCCTCAATTGTGATATTTTCTGTGATGTTTTATTTTGACTGCTCAAGGGAAAAAAACAACAACATAAAAATAAAAATGCTGATACCTGTAATGTCAAAAACTATGAATTGCATGAAGGCCTAATATTCTTTGATAAGTTTTTTTATGACCTAGAAGTAGAAATTTTATTTCACATGGGCGAAAAATCTCTTAAAATTCTCAGTTCAAAGGGCTGATTCCCCTGTCTCACAGGAATATTTATCGAATATTTGTTGCATGTGTAGGCCAACAGGTACCTGATAATATTTCGGCATTTTACATGTATGTGCACTCTGAGAGGTGGGTCATGATAACAGCTATACAGGACCTTGTCATGTACATACCTGTAGCTATCCCACCTGTATATGTATGGTATGGTATTGTTGTTTAAGGTCCCGCTCAAGAATATTTCTCTAAAATGGAGACTTCACCGTGTGCCGGTGAAGGGCTACAAATTTTGCCTATGCTCAGCCTGCTGGCCGTAGAGCGGGGAGGGTTTTTTAATGTGCCAACACCCACTGTGACACAGGACCTCGGTTTTCCTGTCTCATCTGAGAGACAGGGACGGCCAACCGCGGAGTGGCACTACGCGACTCGAACCCAGATCTCTCGAATCGCAGTTGGACAAGCTAACCACTCGGCCACGGAGGCCCCACCTGTACATGTCGTGTGTGTATATATTTATATCACCTGAACATGCATACAAAGAAATACAGCCTAAACTGTATTAATAGACCATCCTAGAGAAGGAGCTTAAAGAGTCACATGTGACAGGTGGTCTCTTAATTCAGGTAATCTATAAAGGAAAAGCCCATTTTGGGAGCCATACAATTAGGTCACATAAGATTCAGTGGGTCGCTAGGGCAGGTTAGACTGTAAGTAAAAGCTATTGGGCATGGTAAATTTCATGCAGGAAACTGCATACAAGTTAGCAGTATGATTCTATAGTAGGTACTGGTATGGTGATTTCACTCTGGGAGGTGGGCTATGATAACAGCTACACAGGACCTTGTCAGGTATGTACCTGTAGCTACATGTATTCTACCTGTACATGCCGTGTGTGTATATATAAACACCTGAACATACATACAAAATTAGAACATGTCAAGATAGCTGTTTATTAACTTGAGATATCAGGTCCTCTATTCTAGATATTTCTGTCCCATTGCGAGTACCCTGGCACAACTACTTATGGTGGTACCATGTATAGAAAATATGCGCTGACATAAGTATAGTTCTGTACATACATGTACATTACATGTGTGTTCCAGACAAAGTGTAAGTAACATCTGAACACCAAGATAGAATAAGGAAGTTACTGACAGTATTCATTGAATAACAGGATTGTATTGCATTTGTATGTAATTTGAGATGCTGTACTAACGTAACTAAACTAACTTTATACTGAGAAACAAAGATCATCAATTTATTTGTTTTATATTCATACACATAATAATACTTATAAGGAAGAAGGACCACCATGCACAGATCCGGGGAGGGTTGGGGGGGCTTGTTAGGGAGTCCGAACCTTCCTGGAATTGGCAAAATATATACCACCATTGGTCAATTATCCATTTAACAGGGTTGGATTTTTCCTTATCCTAAGTTTGAACCAACCCCACCCTACCCACACCTGGAAAAAACTGGACGACACCCCTCCCCCCCCCCCCCCCCCCCCCCCCCCCCCCCCCGGAAAAATCTTTGATCTGCACATGCCACCATAGCTGGATGGTTAGCAAATTGGCCTTCTGGTCATGGGCTCCAGCTGTGCTGCAGTTGACTGTCCCTATCCTGTTATAGATGAGACCGTGTCACAGAAGTGTCAGCATGATAAAGGACATTCCTGACTTTATCACCTCTCACTGACATACCTGTATGGTGAGGTATCCATATAAGTGAAGGATTCTTGAATGGGGCATCAAACAACAACACAACCAACCAACTAAAATAAGGAAACGTTTTAGTGATCCTGTAGGTCTGAAATCTGTAATTACTAATAAACAGGTTTTGTATGCATATCATGTACATATACATGTATTCACCCTGTCTCAAGGAAGTATCTGAGGAAGTTAAATACATGTTTTCATGGGAGTATTGACACTAAACAATGCACGATGCCCTAGCAGATTAGAAAACTAAGGCCAAGGTCATACATCTGTTGTTAGTTGTGTTTTTGTGTAACAGCCCACTCAAGAATCTTTCACTGATATGGAGATGTCACCATGTGCTGGTGAAGGGGGACAAAATTTGCCTATGCTCGGCACTTATAACCATAGGGCAGGGGAAGGGATTAACGTTCCAACACCTACTGTGACACAGGACCTTTGTTTTTACTGTCTCATCCTAAGACAGGAACAGCCAACTGCAAAGTGGCATGGGAACCTTGGACCTCTTGATTAGAAGTCAAACACGCTAACCACTAAGCCTTGGCGGCCCCTCATAGATCTGTATTAATGATATAATATATTGCTAGTATTGCCTGCTCCCAAGGGCATTTTGGTTTGATACTAGTGTTGACGAATGGAAAAGTATTTGATCTACAGAGGCTAGAGTACTCAACCAACTTGA
>JACSZP010014570.1:0-16937 GCA_016161895.1 Pinna nobilis | reverse complement strand
TATATATATATATATTGCATTTGGTTTTACCTATACAGTTTATGGATGCCATTTTATGATTGATTTATTCATTTATTTATTTAGTTTTTTTTATAATTTCATTGTTATTATATATTATTGTATAATGAGTTTTTATGCATGTTGTCATTGGTTAAATAGCTTACACATGACTTTTGATAAATCGTGATACTAACTGGATAATTCCGGTTGATCCAGTTAATATCAGGAAAACCAGCTAATAACAAAAAACCGGTTAATAGCAGCGCCGCTAAAAATAGATTTTGGAAATACCCTAACATCCCGGCTGCTGTTGCCGTACAGACGAGAGATGATCAATGGTAAACAACTAATTATATAATAAAACAATTAATTATATAATGGTTAATTATACAATAAAACAGTTAAGTACTTTTTACTGGGTAAATATGCTGTTGATATTGACCAGAATGAAACAATATTGACCGAGGCTTCGTCCCGGTCAATATTGTTCTTTCTGGTCAATATCAAAGCATATTAACCCAGTAAAAAGTCAATAATTGTATATCATTATTATTATAATTATTATTATTACTATTACTATTATTATTATTATTATTATTATTATTATTATTATTATTGTTCTTGTTGTTTTTGGTGTTGTTGTAATTAATATTATTACCATTATTACTTTCATTACATCTTCTTTATCGCTTAGCAACTGTGGTATATTTGGTATTTTGCATCACTGCAATAGTTAAATCAGGGGTTGGATAGGATTATAGGACAGTTAGGATCCATGATGTGACATTTGATGAACCATTGGCGCTCTGCACATTTGCAAAATCTGTAGGTAAACATTCAAAGTCCAGCATGAATTATTAGCTATTCGGGATTCGCAAATACTTTAAGACTGATATTACATATATATCTAAAAAGTAAGAATATTTCTCTACTTCGCTACAGCAAGGAATATATTTCGACTGTTTTGAAATAATTAAATTGAACTATTCCATGTACTTAAAACAAAATATATTTTATAGCTTAGATGTTGTGTGGTTAGCATGTTTGCCGTCTGATCGTGAGGTCATGGGTTAGAAGCCGCGACGCCCTTCGGTTGACCTTACCTGTCCTTCGGATGAGACAGTAAAACTCGAGGTTACTTGTCAAAGTAGGTGTCACAACGTTAAAGAACTCTGACGGCCCATTGCTCTTAAATGCCGAGCATAGGCCCTTTGCACTTCACCTATATTAGTGCCGTCTCTATATACGTGGAAGATTTTATTAAGTGGGCCGTTGTTGAATATACATAAAGCCAAATTGGATGTTGTCTTGAATTAATTTTAGAAATGTTTCATTTCAGGATATTACATCTATTCCTTGACGTTTAAAGGATACATGTTGGTTTTGAAATTCCTTTGGAGAAATTGGACACCCGAATTAGGCGACGAATAACTAAGAAAAAAACAGGGTGACCAGTGTTCGGAAACTATAAATTACTCGAGGATTATTGATTATTTTGTTACAGCAAAATTAAATCCTGAGACTTAAACATAGTTTTGATTATGTGGAAAAATGAGACTAAAGAATCAGGTAGACATTAATAGGTATCCAAGCATCATGATTCTCTGCCGATACGTTTCGATGTCTGGCCCCAGATCACAAATCTGCGGGATTGAAAAGAACTGAGACATATCTGCAAACATAGCGTTTAATTCAGTTATCTTGTATTCTTTTCTTTCAGAGAAAATAATTCTGATATCACGAAGACAAACTCAATCCAGATAACTGACATTTTCTACATTGTGAACAAACAGAATATGTACCTTCATAAGCAAACTACATATATACTCTGTGAATGATATAAAGGAGCTATATAGGTCTGCAAAAGAGATGAACCATCGGCAATTTTATAAATAAAATGCAAAAGCGATGGTCAACTGATCAAATAATGAAATGAATGTAAGATTGAGCTATAGAATTCCTGTTAAGCACAAGCCAGATTATTTATCTAACCAGTTTATACAATAGTACATAAAGCCTTAAGAGTATGAAATCTGGAAGACTGTTTTGTTTTTTCTTTTCAAATTAAATCACTTATTGAAAATCATTTATCATAAACTCACAGTGCGCTTGGTCAATTGTATCACATACAGGAAGTGGAAAGAATTCACGATTGTGAATTAACATTTGTTTCTTCTTTTTTCGTAGAGTCTGAAGACTGGGAAGACTCTACATTTTGAGAAGAGTTATTTGATGAATCCGTTTCTTCTGCCGTTTTGGGAGCCTCATCTTTTCCAGAGGTTTCTGGATCGTCTTTTGATTCTTCTTTAGACTCTTCTGGTTTTACCTCAGAAGATTTCTGTTCAGGAACACTTTCGGTTGCGGACTCTGCTTCATCAGATTTTGTTTCGGGTTCGCCAGATTTTGCTTCATCAGATTTTGTCTCGGTTTCGCCAGATTTTGCTTCATCAGATTTTGTCTCGGTTTCGGCAGATTTTGCTTCATCAGATTTGGTCTCGGTTTCACCAGATTCGGCTTTATTATCGATACTTTCTTCTTTCGTTGCTTGTTCCGTTGTTACTGCTTCTTCCGTTTCTTCTGTCTTACTTTCTGATGATTCGTCTCCCTTACTTTCAGTTTTGTCTCCTATATCAGACTTTGTACATTCCTGTTCATCGGTCTTTTGTTCTTCTGTTACTTGAGCATCTGGGATACTACTTTCCTCTGACTTTTCTTCCGCTGGCTGGTCATTCTTATCATTTACCTCTTCTGCAGGTGCTTGTTCCGCAGATGTTTCTGACTGTTCTCCTGAACTAGTGGCCTCTTTTTCCGCATGTTCTTCAACAGCCGGCGATTCCTCTGTAGCGGTTTGTTCCGGTTCACCTTTGTCACCTTCCTCACTTTGAGCAGGGACATCTGTTTGTTCTTCGGCTTTATTTTCTTTCTCATCATGTGTCTCATGACTTTCCTCTGTTTGATTGTCCCCAGCAGTTGCATGCTCCTCTGAGGCGACCGTTGTGCCATTCTCTTCTTTTTTGTCATCTTCAGTTTCTTGCTGTGGTTCTTCCTTCGTTTCTCCTTTAGCTTCAACTTCAGTTTGTGAGGTTTCACTCTCTGCACCAACCGATTGTTCACTTGTATCGCCAGTTTCCACTGGAGAGGATACAGCTGCTTCTGTTTCCTTCTGCTCTGTTTCTGTTTCAGATTCCTTCGGAATTTCTGGTTCCGTCTCTTGAACTTGCGTTTCCATTTGGGCTACCGGTTGATCTTCTGATGTTTGTATATCGCTTACCGCTTCCTCGGAAGATTCTTTATTTTCTTCTTGAGCGACTGCGGATGTATCTTCAGTAGTTTGTTGTTGCAGTTCTTCTGCTTTTGTCGTATCTTCTCCGGATACCGGTACTTCATTTTGTTGCTCTACCACCGTGTCCTGTTCGACTTTACTTTCTGATTCCGATGTTTTGGGAGTCTGTTCGGGAGGTGGGGGTTCTTCTAGCTGCTTTTCTGTTTTCGCATCGGGTTGTTCTTGCGTTGTATCTGTTTCTGGTTGCTTTTGTTCCTCTACTTTTTCATCTTTTTGTTCTGATTCATTTGCTGACGTTTCTGGTTCACTTTCTGGTTGTGTTGCTTGTACTTCTGGTTCCTGTTCTTGATGGGTTTCAGGCGCCTTTTCTGCTTCCGCTGATTTTGTTTCAGGTTCTGATTCTACTGCTGGTGTTTCAGTTTCCTGTACAATGTCCTCTTTTTCACCCGTCTGCTCTTCCGCGGCTGTTTCACAAACTGGTTTTGTTGCGCTCTCCTCTTCCTGAACCTTCTGTTCCTCTTGTTGTAAATCTTTTTGTTTTTCTGCATCTTTTGCCGATGTTTCAGGTTCCTTTTCTGGTTGTGTTACTTGTGTTTCTTGTTCAGGTTCTTCTGACGGGGGTTCAGGTGCATTTTCTATTTCCTGTGTTTCACTCTTTTGCTCTTCTACGGGCGTTTCAGGTTTATCCTCTGTTGCACTTTCCTCTGCAGATACATCTTTTGATTCAGTTGTTTGCGTTTCTTCCATAGCTTCAGATTGTTCCTCTGACGAAGCTTGAGACTCTTTCGGAGAAGACTCTTCTTCTTGAACCGGTGACTCTTTTTCGACTACTGGTGCATCTGAATCAGTTTTCTCTACTGTAGAATCAGGCATAACTTCTGCTTCTGTAGCAGGGGATTCTGACTTAGCTTCAATTTCAACGGCTTGTTGCTCAGTTGCATCCGTTGGCTGACTCTCTGGCTCTGCAGCACTCGCTTCCGGTTTCTCCGAGGGTGTTTCTGATTCAGTCTTTTGGGTCTCTGATTGTGCTTCAGTTTCTTCCTTTTCTTCTTTCTGGGATTCTTGCTGTGTAGTGACACTGTCTTCGGCTTCTCTTTCATGTGACGATTCGACAGTATCAACAACGATAGATACTTCACTTACTTTCTCTCCTGGCGTAATGTTTTCGCCTAGAGTGCTGGCTTCTTTAGGCGGCTCAGCTGATTGATCGTCTTTCGGACTGGCTGCACTTGTCTCATTCTCATCCATCTTTGATTCCATTTCAGATCCTTGTTCGGGTGCTTCCTCTACTTTCACGTCCACTGGTGTTTGCTCCTCTATATCATCCTTTGATATCAATTCGTCGTTGGAACCCTCTATATTGATATCTGCACTAGATTGCCGATCAGGTGTGTTTGATTGATCAGTTTCTTTATCAGAAACTTCTCCATTTAAGGCCTGTGCTTCCGCCAGTTCTGCTGTTTGAAGTGTTTGTTTAACAGTCTCACTTACAACGGCTGGTGTTCCGCGACCTGTATCTCCTTCCGGTGTATCGTTTTGTTGCTCCACATCAGCCATATCTAACCTCAAGTCTAAATGACCTGCCGATTTCCCAGTTCTGATCACAATATCGTCTTGTAGGTTTGCAGCTAAAAGAGGGGTACTTTTCGCCTTGCTCGATCCCTCGGAAGTCTCGTCAAGGGGTTTAACGGACAGTGTTTGTACTGATTCTGCTGGTTTCTTTTCTGAAAAGACAACAAAAAGATACAAAATTAGATAATAGTTTCATATTACCAAAACAGAAACATTCGCAATAACAGGTATAATTGAGCTGGACACCATAAAACTTAAGAATTTACTAAAGTCGGAGAATTTTCTCAACTGCATCTTCTCAGCAAAACGGAATTCAGGATAAGCTTGAGACCATTTAATTTTCAGACTTTAGTAAATTCCTAAGTTTTATGCTCTTCTCTACTTCATATAAAATCGATTGCTAAGATAACGGTACACATACCGATGTCGAATGATTACACAAATAAGAAATATTTGAAAACAGACACATTATAAAATGATATACATTATAGACACAGAATAAAATTATATTTCAGTGATTATTGTTTATGAGGACTAGCAATTAAGCTTACAGCCTCAGATGTGTACATAATCGACTGAGAACGATACTGAGGAATTTTCTACGGTCGACATAAGGTCTATACCATACAAAATGATCTCTCGTTATCAAGTATGATGGAAAATACAGAGGACTGAGACCAATTCCGACCTTTTATAATATCGAATATGGCCCCATTTTTGTACAGTCGAGCCTCTATAATCCGGACGCCAATAATCTGGATGCTTCCCCTTCCGAACAAAGTTGTGAGGGAAAGTTTTTTTCAAACTGCATTAGTTATTCTGATATGTACGTCTCGGGGTCTCATTTATCAGGACAATTTGCTACGGAACGAAAGTTTCCAGATAAATGAAACTCCACTGTATATAATTTGACTACTGTCATAGAACAAAGAACGGTACTGTAAGAGATAACTGAATTTATTTAAAAGTAGATATTATTTCCTGGGCATCTTATCTCGCTCCCTTTTCGACCTTCACTTGATCTATATTTTTTTATCAATTTCATAACAATTTCATTTTTATTGGCGTGTATATCCTTATTTTGTATGATTTTTTAAATATTAGGCTGTATGCAAAACCTTTTTTCCCAACAACTTACGTTCATGAAGTTTCTTCCCTTATGAAAGTATAATATTAAAAAATATATCAACCTGGCTAGATCCGCTAGCGTGAAATATTATTTCATGTTCAAGTTGAACGACTAAAATCACCTAGCTTTTAATTCATAGGCCTACCCCGTAAATAATGTAACGTCATGACGTCACGTTGATATTTTTGAGACCTATAGGGTACGAAAAAGTTATATTTTAAGATTTTTTAAATCAGATTAATATAGAAAATTATACATATTTCGAATCTATGGATTAATCTCCGTAATAAAAGATAAAAAAGTAAAATTTCAAAATTTGGTCACGAAGGTCCCTTTTCCCTTGACGCGTCTCATATACAAAGTTATAAGTTATCAAAATTGCACAAACGACGACTGTACATTCGGCAGAGAAGGTAGTTAAGATATGCATATAAGAATTACAAAAATATGCAAGACAATACGAGACACTGATTTTCGTAGACTCTGGCGATGATGTATGTTGATTAACGATTCAAACATTTAAATTACTTTTTATCTATTTCTGTTAGAGAAACGTAATTTTGAATGCTCATAATTCAAACGGCAGACAAACTTGTATCTAAAATGGTAGATTAATACAAATGATTGGCTAGACGAAAAATTATCTACAAATGACCCTCGCATGTTATACATCACAAATAAACAGGTGTGAGTTCTTTAGGTACGTCAATTTTATGATAGCTTAACGGATCGTATAGAAATCTGATATTTTTACGAATAAAGATGCTTCAAGTCACAAAATCCTTTTCCAATGAAGAAAACAAGAAAAGAGCTTTATCTTGTTTTGAAATACATAATGAAAATACTGTAGATAAGGAATGAGAAAAAAAAAAGACAATAGGCGTTTCCAGTATATTAAGAATAGCTCCTCATGACTTCGCATTGGTTTTCGAATAAGTACTCACAGAGTAATGATTAAAGTGCAATCGAATAAAGAGTTATAATTTCGAGAAATTAAACAGGAATGTAAATAAGAAACGCATGTAGTCAAAATTTGGTTAATGACTTATTAATTAAGTAACTAGAGCAGTTCGGAACGCGACAAATATCCTCCGTAAAGCAAATACACAATAAGTGTACCCGAAGAACAGTTAGTCGGGGGCGTGATGCAACATCCCCTGATATATCAGTTAATCGGTGTGAGAGAATTTGCGTTGACAATAACGCATCTACAGATAGAGTCAGTGTTTCTAGTTTAATATTTTTATATTTTTCATTCATAGACAATGAACAAAAAGTACCTATATACACAAATGCATTACGACTTTGTTATACTGAAAATATTGATGTCCGAGGCTATGAAAAACACAAAAATATTGGAATAAAACCTATATCGGAGTGTTATTTGCTTGTTGTATATACGTCAATAGATCAAAATGACTAAATGATCAGGTGGTATCATATGGATATAACATTCTCCCATATTCACTGAGATATCTTTACAGGAAGTACAAAATGACAAATCGGTCATCCACAGGGGGTTGAATGATAAGCTACACGAGCCGTGCCGGAAATGACGGCGAAGTGACGTAACACCGTGAGCTTTCTGGTTTTTTTTTACTGTGTGAAGTTATAATACTAGACTAGTTTTAAACAGATCAACTCTCTGATAAAGATTAATACATTGTATATTGGAGAAAAATAATCAAACTCTATTGCCCAGTGATGACCGAGGAATCCACTAACCCTCGTGTCAAGTTAACTGGTCCATGTCTCGACAAGCCTCGACATGGGACTAAGTTAACTTGACACTCGGGTTAGTGGATTTCTCTATCATCACCGGGCAATGGAAATATATTCTATCATTGTGAGCGAATTTAGGTAAAAATTTCAACTTCAGCCAATCGGCTGCAAGCCTGACATCGAACACGTTGTCCAATAACATACGTCTCCTCTCTTGTATTGTGCAAGAAGTCACCAATTTTATATTCACTAAGTATTTTGAAAAATGAATATGAAATATTTGAAACTGCAAATAAACATGTACAAATACAGAATTGTTTTGGACTACCAGGTACATAGACATGGAACATCAGAAATTAAATCAGGTAGCACGGATGAGTGACTACTTCGAATTGACAGGCCGCACACACTAAATGTCTGTTGCCAAACTCACATACAACAAGTGAGGAACATTTCCTCCATCGAACCAAGTGCAGTTGACATTGACAAAGTTTGACAATGCACGGACTTTGTGCTGTAACAAACATAATCACCAACACGTACGCACACATATACAATGCTCCTCAAACTCTGACTCATCATTGATTCACAATCCTTTCACATTTTTTCCAATGGGCATTGATCCAGTCACTTGTCAAGAGCATGGTTTCAAATTTATACGTAACACATTTGGTCCGTAATTCATACGGGTGTATTTTGATAGGTTTACCTTCACAAATAATCCATAGTACCATTGCAAAGGGGTATCTATGCACAAAAAGTACAGCATTAGAATTAAAAGTTGCCGTTTTTATTACTATAAATGAGAATGAGCAGTTCAACTGAAGTTTGTCAAGAATATTAAGTTTGACTACATCAATGATGACTGTAAAATAAATACGTTGATAAAGAAGAGACGCAAGGATAATGCATAGTGTAAATAGATGAAAATGTTAGATTATGCAAGACAATTTTAACCACTTCTGTGACACGGGGTCGATTTTGGGCTGATTTGCAATACTACGTTTACTGCCACGAGGCCGATTTTGGGCCGTTGTTAGCATTTTCAGTGCCTGCATTTTCCAACGGACCAACAGTGACGTCAAACAATAGAGCATGACGTCACGGTTTGCCGTAGCACTTGCTATGATGATACGCAAAATTATTTTCGTTTTCATTTGTTCTGATGTTAAACACAGTGTCGTTATGTCCCTGCTGGCACTGGAGGGGGTTTGTCCGTGGCAGTGAAAGGGTTAAAGACAGATTCTTCTTGTTCATATGTCCAATAAAATATTAAGCCAATTAAAACTAAATGCAACCAGATTACATTTGAGATTCCTATTTCGTTCACTAGATTACTTTGCTATGCAGTCAAACCTTAGAGAGAACTTTACTTCATGTAGAGGAAGTACAATAACAGTATACAATTGTTGACTGGGGTTGAGGGCAACCGTTGAAAGCAAACTGTAGTCAGAGGCCGAAGGCCGAGGGCAACAGATTGCATGAGGGTCCAATAGATAATCTGTTACCTGAAATCCCAGTCGATCATTGTTTTTTTATATCCTTCTCAGTTCCCATACATAAGTAATTTAATTGAAAGCTGTCATTGTTTTTTAAAGTTCACAGAACAAATTACATCAACGACCAAATTTTATAACAATAAACAGATGCATGTAACAGACGTGATTCACCAATGCAGCTACGACGTAGTCCTTTGTTGAATGACGTCAGAGTTCTATGGGCATCGGTCAACAGTCAATTCTAACAGTTCGCTTGGACCGGCAACCAAAATAGTTAAACTGTTGGCATTTTGTTCCATGTATTTGTGTAGGAACTATTTTATAAGAGTATAACAATAGACAATGCTTTTACAAAGAAGGGATGATTTAAAATTGACGAAAAGCGAGCAGGTTTTCCATTGTTTCAGGATTTCAAACCCTTTTGTCCTTTCAGAGCAAAGATGACATTTTCCAAACATCAGTTTATTATCCATTCCTTAAAGTTTTGATATCTGTCCAGCGTTGTCCCAGCTCTCACACCAATCCAGTGGCGACAAGGACAATAATGAAATTCAACAATTAACACATCAGGTATTATGACGTAATACTCCGGCTGCCAGCTTGTATATGGCTAAGATACCGGAGGTAATGAATGATTTTTCGTGGGCAATGGAGATAACACATTTGGAGTACGAGAACATAAATAAAACATTCAGATAGCAAATATCTACTAGCAACAACTTACATTTGATCGTACCTCAAGACAAAACAAAAGTTCCGATGAGAATAAGTATCTTTACATACATCTTCAAAAGTTGTTGCTTCTTCTAGATTTTACTGCTCTCTCAGCTGTTTTGGTATAATTATGTAATATGTGAGACGTATTTCAGATTGAGGTTTTATTTTAAATATTGATGTAGATTTCAAAACACATAATAAGCATCTTTATTACCAATTTGATACAACACTTAGTAGAACCTTGCTAGGGAGAGCGTCTAAAGAAATATTTTCGCTTTAATCTAATTAGTGAGGGAGGTATTTTTTGTTCATCGAAACTAAGTAGAATATAGCATTGGGAGATTGCCGAGATTTTATGCTCTTAATTGCCTAGCATTTTGATGATATAAGCACTGTATTTATCTGACCACGTGTCAGCGTGTCTCAGACTACTCATGTATAGTATATATATACATGTATAAACAATCGACATTGACCTACAAACAATACACATTAGAATACCGGACCACCTTGATTCTGTCAAAAGGTCATCGAGGACAAGTTGGTGCCAACAGGTGAATGACAAATATACACTGTAAGGTGTGTTAAGATAACACGAAACAATACAGTTCCAAAATACAGATCCATATGCAAGAAGCGCTTAAAGACAGAGTTCAAGACAACATAATCAGGCATCTAAAAAGCAAACACTTCAGGCTTACATTCAAAAAGAACCCCAAAAGTATAAAAAGAATTTTTAAGATACCCATACTTTTATAAATATAAAAAACGCATAATGCATACATTTTGAGTACTCACTTTAAAGGATATTTGAATACTATACAAAAAAGAGAGAGTATAATTCTAAAGGTAGAAAAGTATAAGTACAAGCACAAGCTACGCTAGAAAACGTAGAAGCATCACATACACGTATAAGCTTAAAAGTCAAACATAGCTAAAATCTCAGCTATAAACCTTACTTCCAAATGAAATCTTGCGAGTGATTATGAAGTACGCAGCTATACCAACAAAGACACAACCACCTGAAAATAAAATACCCGTTTTGTTGAAATTTAATTGTCAAGCTTAACCATAGACTGTGGTAATATACCCTACATGTGAATATGAAAAAGTCGAGACGGATGACAATTCTGTCAACGATAACGGTAAAATAAGACTATTCAACTTTGTCCTAGAAACACATTAACAAACATTATTGATTAATCCAACGACTATGTTCAGGTAGTAATTATACCTATTCGGTCCACAAATAATTTCCTTTCAAAAAGTGTACTTATCTCCCCTTGTTCGTAAGAAAGTTAACATAACTTCTGAAGGCTCGATAGCATATACAGTGCATGAAAAGCGAGGCATTTCCTTGTTACGCTATTTTACTCCTAGAGGCGGCCTCATTCAAGGGAGATAAAAACACCTCGAGGAAAGAAAATGTTTTCTATACTTTTGGTGTCTCCAAATACAATTACAATTTTACTTTGTACAAGATGAAGGTCCTGTACCCTAGTGATTACATTAAATAATTTCAATGTTTTTACGTTTACTGCAGATAATCTAAGGAAATACTATTTACCATGAAAAACGAATATCTGTGCGTATATGACTGAATTTTGTTTATTGATAACATGCAGTTGTTGGACCTTAATCTTGCACTTACATGTTATCAGACTTATGAAGAGCATGATGATATGACAAATGACCAACTCTTATTTCCGTGATTTGAAGTCGAACACACTAATCACCGCCCTGAAATAAACACGTGAAAAAGTTATGATTTTATATTCAACTGCATGTCTCGTGTATAAGACATAGTCATTTAACCCATCCGTTGTTCCATGCGAATTATAACACTGCACTCGTTACATACACTAAACTAGGCACATCATTGTTAGACGTAAAATGCAATATATATTGTCTAGTGTTAAAATAGTTATGCATACATGTGTGTATTATCTAGTGTTCTTATAAGTCGAAGAAAGTGAAGAACATTGTAAGATATTTTGTTAATATCAACACTCGCGCATTAGGAATTTCTTCTCCAAAAGCAATACACACTCTATACACTCTTCTTAACTCTTAATAATTAGGGATGATACTGTCATGACTCAACAAAAGTTTTGCTTAGAAGCAATGCTATATCAGACTCCCATCAACTTTGCCCTTGACTATTTCCAGACGGTAACCGGCATATGGAAGTTATAGTTGATGATATTACCAATAAGGAATGACCCTGTCATAGATTACTAGCCTATATCGACCGATAAGTCTAGGGTTCGAGTCTTCTGTCCTTCGAATGATAAATTAAAAACTGATGTCCCGTGTCACAGTAATTGTCGACACGTTTTAGAAATTGCAATGCACAATAATTCTTAACACTTAATTGCAAAAATTATTTGGAGACTTCCACCTACATTCACTGACGGTTCAATATGAGTGAATATTCTTGAATCAATGACATCACAACCTCCAATGGAAAACACATGATATAACACGTGATAACTGAAAACATTCGTGCGGTACTAGTATGTCAAACGGTGATGGAACATAAATCTACGTAATCTTCCCACTGGAATGACGTAAGTGCGTGATAGCGTCTTCTTGCGTCATTCAATTGCTAATAGAAACAATAATTTTCCCACAAACGTTATCAGGTATCACGTGGTACATGAATATTTTCCATTGTGATCGTCATTATGGACACTTCTTTTTACGTAAGTCATTCCTTGGTAAATTTTTAGGTATGATGACACACCTGCGGGCGGAGAACCTGTAAGAAATGCTACCATGCGGACTCAAACCCACAACCATCGATTCAAACGAAAACTACATGAGTTACTTAGTCATAGCCGATTAACACACTAAAAGTTCATAAACAAGTACACAAAATACAATACCGAGTACTTAAATATCATATTTCTAAAGCTGTAAATTCCTAAGAAATTGTTAAAATATTTTCGTCACACATTTGCATAAATTTTGCGTTTGAAAAGCATGACAACATACTTTACCGGTATACAGTCATTCGTTTTCGATTATCGGCGAAATAAGTAACTTTTATACTTACTGGATTAAAACAAGTAACAAATGCCAAGTGTAACAGGTGTTTTGGCATGACGAGTAGCATACAGTATAATATCTATATATGTACGGATGTGGTTTATGGTTTTATGAAATGCGATCTTTCTCATATAACCAGATAAATACAATAGTTAAATTCAATTTTACGATAGATACTGTTAATGGCGATTGGACGAAAGAAAACCAATAGAAAGCCCTGATGTCAATCGAGATAGGATAGCCAAATGTTATACGCCGATATTAGAAACCATAAATCTAAATTCTCGAGTAAAGTTTAATATCAATTTCACATGAAGACCAAATCTTAGTGAAATATTGTAACTAGATTGTGAGAAAATTACTAACATTGAAGAATAAGTTAATATATACAATGATCTTCCAAAAAATCAACGGACTTTACTAAACAGAAGCTTTTAGATAGAACAACACACATATGGATGTTTTTTTTTTTTCAAACTACAGTTTTGTAACTCACTTGTAGCTTAAAGTTTTACTTAACATCGGTTGAAAACAGATTCTATTAACATTGAGAAGTTCAAAATTAATGAAATTATCTTTACTACGGAAAAGGCAAGCCATGCGAACAAAACAATTATTTCTTTAATTCCACTATTTCCGTTCACATCTTATATCTAGACCAATAGACCATGCAAGAGGAACTACTTTTTTCATCGTAAAATTACTAGTTATCTCTGACACAGAATGGCCGGTAACAGGCGTCAAATTCATGAACTGATAAAATGTTAGATTATCTACATTTGTAATGGAATTCCACAAAACAGAAAAAAAGTCAGAATACGGTATCCCTTGATTTTGCTAATACTAAGGTTTGGTTTGTTGCTTGTATTAAGATAACCTCAGACGTGTGTGAGACGTCATAAATTTGACAGAATATCCCTCAAACGCAAATGCATCTGATAAATATTGATAAATCAACACATTTAGAGATAAAAACTGATTTAAAGTTGATTATTCTAGAAATAAGACACAAAACTCATGTTTTAGACCAACCCCTGAAAACTATTCTACATTGTTTCTACCGAGAATCGCAGAGGGAAAAAGAACCATTAGTATCAGATAACTTTTTTATGGTGAATGTTTAACTTGCTTAATGAACCTGATCGACTCTATGATAGATAAAGAAATGATAATAACTGACGCTTTTCGGGATACAGCGCAGACAGACCAGTGTCAATGACCTCTGTAGATTTACACTCCACTATGGGATAAAAGCAACAGAACGGTCAATTTGTTTTGTTACATCATATACATTCCTTTTAAAAATAAACTNNTGATTTGTAAATAAAGAGGACCAGTAGAAAGGCAGCACATGTAGAAGTGCTCCGGGTGAAGTAAATACATTATGAAGAATATCATCGGTATGTGCATACACATCAGGCAATCACTACGGACGTTAATTCTAAGCTGACTTCAGGATGGTTTTCATTATTGTAATAAAACAAGGCAATCAGAAAACTGATCTAAGCTCGCGAGGTCAACTTCAATCGAGACAACTTAAAATTTTAGAACAACCTTGACCTTTGGCCTTGAGGCAAGGTCAGTGATCATCTACCTGTCATGAGAAACATATGTGTGAATTATGATCCAGATCACTCAATACTGGAAGGAGATATGGGCAAAATAAGTTTTCAAGTCCTCAGTGCAGCATGATCTTGGCCTTTGACTTATGACCATGAGTGGGCCGTAAGCCAAGGTCATTGGTACCATATTTTGTAAGTATGACCTGATGACCTATGATTTAGATATGACTCCGGGCAGATGGACAAAGCGGCATTTATATGAACCCCCCCCCCCCCCCCCCCCCCCCCCCCCACGATTTTCTTCGGGGAGCATAAAAAATACTGGAATAGAAATTGATTTCTGTCACAAATGTATGTGTGATGTTTCTATCTGATGAATTCTTAATAAACGAGAATGCTTATATGCACAAATTGATAGAAAAAGCAACAGACACTTATGAATGTGTTCGAACCCAGAATTGGGAAAACAAAACTGACAATCGAAATGTGAGAAACAGTGATTGAGCTCAGGGTTGGACGCCATAATACTTTAGGATTTAATAAAGTCTGCATCTTCTCTCAATTTCGGCTTTTTAACCAATCAGAATTCAGTATTAGCTAGAGTTGATTCATTTCTCGGACTTATCTAAATTCTCAATTTAGATTGTATCTGATATTCCAAACTAAATTAATACTTATTCATATCTTTCCTCGTTTAGCTCTTATAAGATACAGCCAACAAAATGGTAGAAATAGTCATCATAATGAATAATTGGATTGGTTTTTTAAAAGCAAAATACCATCGAGTCACCTCTTATCCCCCCGGGTTACAAAGTGTAAAACTTCTTCTTCTATAATGTATAAAACAACAAACAAGAGGTCTAGAGGAACAAAAACGAATGAAATCATTTTCAAACTTCAACAATTCTTATTTCTGTAGTGTTAACTAAAGTTCTGAAAACGAATTCATGTATAACTTTATACATTTTGTTTTACAAATATTGTGAGTTTACGATACCAATTGTAGCATTATGGGAATTAAGACTAAAGACATTCGAGGTCACGCGCATGCGCATTACAGATGTGTTGATTCCTTACGCATCACATAAGCACAGGAAGGGATTCACATATTTTATCAGGAAAATGCTGGCACCTGCGTAGAATGAACAGACAAACAGAATTGTCTGATAGCTCAGTTTACAAAAAGTCAATTAGCATAATTATAATTTGCTAATGCCTGGATTTATAAGCAACACAAACACAACGCTATTGGGATTTTTTTCTTTTCTCAGAAACAAGTTATGAAAGGCAGAAATGACTGTCTTCAGAATAAGTTTGCTTATCTTGACTTATACATACTGCTTAACTTTTATCTTTGCCACGAATTGACGATTCTTTTATCAATAAAGTTTATTAATCAAGATATCGTTTGCAAACTACTTTTAGGGGATTGAAATGAAAAGCTTTGTATGAAATATATGCTTTGCAGTTCCCGTAGACAATGCTGAAAAGTTTGCTCCAGGAATGCTACTACGTATAAAGAGCAATAGGTTAATTAGAGGTAATTAGTAAAGAATGAAGTGATTCATCAGGGAACAAAGAGATAACATTCCCAGGGGAATAATTGCCAATTAAAATAATTACCTAAACTTAAAACTAGATGTGTCTATAAGTTTGAATTCCTTTTTTTTTTCTTTGGTTGGCTTTTTCCCGTATAGGTATAGCCTCCCTGATTTTGGTTTGGCTTAATTCGAGAGGAATTTATTTAAAAAAAAAAATAAGATTGCAACAAACTGTATTTATTGTGTTAATGTATTTAGGTTCTCATCGAAAGCGAATCCAATGGAATAATTCCGTCCATGCGTCGATTCAATTTTGCTTGAGCTTTGCCTGTTAAAACTCTCTATGTGTGAGACAATTTAAGTAAGAACAAAAAAGATAATTAATCCCAGAAAGCATTACTTCATTTTTAAAATCTAATACTGTGCTTTAGACATTTCGTTTTACAAAAATTAAAAGTAATCCTAAACATTTCATTTTACATAAAAAAAAACAATAAGACTTATTTAAAACGAAATAGCTGATGTATGCAATACTAAAACATAAAGATAGCTTGTTTTGCATTCAAATGCATTACAATGGGCAGTCGAGGTCACTATAAATATACATACAAACGGGAACAATTTTTAAAAAAGAAAAGAAACTTGGCTAGCAAAATTATTTCTTGTAACAATCCAAAGACGCTAGTCTTATCTCATCGTAGTTGTTTAAATAATGTTTATCAAAGACTATTTTAAAAGGATGTAAAATAAGGAAAAGTAAGAGTAATGTTGTGTGCTAAGAATAATTTATTTGCAAAGAAAAATAACAACTGAACACATTTTTGCTTGAATTATAATTTGATCATCCAGGTATTAAATCTA
>JACSZP010014568.1:0-15392 GCA_016161895.1 Pinna nobilis | reverse complement strand
CATGATCCATTCAGTGGTTCTTGAGAAGAAGTTCAAAATGTCTCAGTCTGAATCAGAGGCCATGGTGGCCATCTTGGATTTCGCATGGCCCCGAAAAGTAACAACACTTGTGTGGGACCTTTCTTACTTTCAACTTATCTCAACTTTCTTACGCCACTCCTCTGCAGACCAAAAGCTAGCTTGGCGTCCTACAATATTTGAAATTCTGAACACTGTGATATCTGAAACGTCCAGTAAAATCATAACTCGGAAACTAATTACTTTGTTTCTTTTTATTAACATTTTAATTTTTTTTTATTTCCATTAAATGAGGTTCTGATGCATAAAATACAATTTGACTTTTCAATAGACGCAATGACAGGTAAAAATAACAGAAAACGATAAAGATGAATATTTCATGATCATTTAAAGATGTTAAGACAAATACGCCGGATAAGAACGACTATCCGACACGTCAAAAGGATGCAACGCTTGTAAGTTAAAATAACATCTTTGTACATAGGCCTACAATGATACAGATTAAAATGTTACTTCTTCTCATATTTAACAACACGAAGACAATTTTAGCTGAAAAGCATTCCTTTGTCCTACGATAAAAATGATGGGGAATGAAGGTGGCAAAAATATCTTAAAAATGTGGAAATAGTTCATTGACACCAGTACAGTGGAACCTGACCTAACGACCACCTCATCTAGTAACCACCTGCCATAAAAGATATCATCAGAATTTAAGACCATCATCATCATAAGCCACAGAGACATCGCTTAAGAGACCTTAAGGCTCATCAGACTAATCTAAGTCGGTCACTTGGGTGGTAAAAAAGCAAGGTTCCACTATAGGTTTTAACCACACTTGATATAAAGGAACTTTTTCTAAAAGTTTAAGTAATTCAGACATTGATCTTTGGAATTGGATAAAATTTGGTATCATGAAAATTAAACACTCTTTGTACAATCTTATTGGTGATGAATGCATTTTTTGTAATTTTCCACAGATAAATATATATACAGTGATAGTACGTAACATGAATGATGTGTGCCCTCCTAGCTGCTTGTTTTGATAGTAGGTAAGTAATGATTACTGATAAATTCATTTAAGTCTTTTACAAAGACTTAAAGTATGTTCATCACTGTTAAAAAAAACACACAACTCAAAAAAGCCTCTTTTGCTAACCTGGCTCCTACAATTTTACAATAAAACATTCATTTTCATTGTCTTGCAGATACAAAATGACGATTTTGTGTCATGTATATCAATGACAGAGATACTCTTGATCCAACAGAATTACCTATTCATCAGTTAATTGAAGTCAACATTTTCAGGAAAAAATTCTAAAATAGATTACATAAAGGAACTTTGTTCTATAGAGGTACTATAAGTTTACTAAAGTATAAGTTTTGTACTTAAAATAATCAAACAGAAATTCCACAACACACAAAAGAGATATCTCTGGTCTGGTTTGGTTTACTTGGAAGTGTTTTAGTAGAAATGGTTTGGTAAAATACGGTAAGTCTGCGAGGTGACAATAATCCAACTTTAGGGGGACTGAGGTAATCAAAACTGAAAGTAATCAAACACATAAGAACTGGGTTCAGAAAATTCAAATAAAACATATCACAGTACCTTTTGTTTTCGTTCAAATAGAAATAATGTCAATTTCAAGTGGTAAAAAAAAATCAAGACAACTGAAATGTATTTACAATTAGATTTAGTCATGTTCCTTACTTAGGGAGGGATGTCCAATCTTAGATTGGATATATGGGCAGTAGTTTAATCGATGGGTAAATATTCTTCTTGCATTTTTTTAAATAGAAAAGTGCACTATTATTAATCTTAAGTCATAAAACACATGCCATTTTCGATACTTCAGGGGACAAATGTTCATCTATGGTTTGATTTAATTAAGATTTAAATACAAGTACATGTATAACTGATTCTCATTTGAAGATGGTTAAACAAAAAGTTCAATTGAAACAAGTGTTTAACAACAGAACTGAACTCTAAGATTTTATCTAATTCGCTTATACTTAACCAAGGTTTCAAATTTAACCTATAGATAAGTAACTGAGCCCAGTATGTTTAACAATAGCATAACATGAACACAAATATGAACCAAAAGCCTTAACAAATATTAATCTATATCACTTCTTACACAAGCCTACTGTATCATAACTCAGTCTACTGAACCAGGTTACTTTTTGAAAGCGAAAGCCTGCTTCTAAGCTATTTCTTTTTCAAAGCCATTCTTAAACTAGAGCTATTGGGAAACAGGTGGAAAAAAATACAAAATAGGCATACCTATTAACACAAATATAATACAGGCCAGTTTCACTTTTCCTTTTTTTAATCATGCCACACTTATCTTCAGACATAGTGTCCCAAGTTCTTCCCTAAAGTTTTTTTTAGTGGAAACCAAAGGCAGTGATGAAAACAAAATCCAGCGACTGTAAGAAATTAGACTTAAATAGACAAAAGCTAAACAAAGATTGTTCCATCATTGGAAAGTGATTAGTAATTACTGTATACAGGGTTATTTTTGCCCCGTGTTATTTTCGCCCTTGCGCACTTGCAAACAATTTCATCCCGTTTTAAATTCGCCCAGTCTCATCATAACTCTGATTAACTGATTGTTTCGAATTCGTCCAGTTTTTAATTTGTCCATTGACGATGAGGGCGACAGGGGCGAAAATAAAATGGAGGCAAAATTTTCCCTGTATACTGTAGTTAGTACCATTTTAAGTATTGCTGACTGTAAGTTGAGGAAATAATGAAAACACATCAATTAAGAACAGTTCAGAGTGTTTCTCTTGACTAAGACAATTTCAAAATCCAAAATAATTACCATTTACCAGGAAAGCACACAATGAAAATGAACAATGTGCCCCAGAAGTAGTTAGTATTTTAATACAAGAGCATACCTGCAAAAGTTCAAGACTGGTGGTATCAAACATTTAGTTAAAATTTTAAATCCACATAAAACTTTATTCATCTTATCAGTACCATATATGGTGTCGACCAGCTGAAAATCAATAAATTGCACTGTAATGAAGACTAGGCTGAAATAAAATGAGGCGGGGAACAGTGTTATTGAAACAGACCGTATAAAATAGAGATCGAACCTATGATTATAATAATGCCGTAAAACAACAAATAAATAATAACAGATACCAATCATAAATTAAAAGATCATGTGACTCGTACAACACTACCCACACAACTGAATCAACAGTAATACACAGGTGAATTCACAGCATACATATGAAAGTAATGAATCAGGCATGTCATGTGTAGAAACTGTCATGAAAACTCAATCACCATGACCGAATGATTCACATTATATTTAATACACATGGTCTGGTTTAACAAATGCCAGAAGCCCCAAAATAATCTGTATACTTCAAGTTATCATCAAACAACAACTCGTGAACTATTTCTAGCAGACGCAAAATGCTGCATCACGGTACTCAAAGGTACACAACATGGTTTGTATCATTCTTGACATACGAACACATACACATTATTTTAAAATTGAGCGATACACCTCAGTCTACCTGTCCGAAAATGCATCCCAATGTTCATATGTAACACAGACTTACAATACCATGACATGTTGAAATCTGACACTTTTCTTTTCTTATCAATCTACAGTCCATATCTCTTTCTTTAAAAACTGTTAAAAATTCTTCAAGACATACACAAGTTAACCACAAAGCACGATTTTTCAGTTTGTTTTAAACACCGATTTATCCACTGATTTGTACAAATGAAATCAACACAATCCACACATACACACACACACTATATATACACACGCACATACATCAATCCTTGAAGAAAACCATGTTTATACAATTATTCAACAATTTATACAAAATAAAAATACAATTTGTCAACTTCATAAAATTACAGAAATAGGACAAAGCTGCAATAACCAGGTATGTACATACTTTTTTCTGCTATATAGGTTGCCATAGCAACACAAAGGTCCACTGCGTGTGGTATACCTATTTATGGCACCAAGACTGCGATCATCAATGCCTCATTTTGGCAGCTGCTCCAGTTCATGAAATGAACAATTGCCTCTAAATAGTATGAAATAATGGTAAAAATAAAACATAACAATAGCTACCAAAGGCCACATCTATCTAGACTACCTTGCAACTGTCAGTCTGGTTCAAATATCAATGATGTATTTATTTACACTCCAAGAACACGGATATAGGCAAACTCAATAAAAGCTTCTAGCTTGGGCCATGGGATGCTTTTTCAAGCATTAATACAAAATCCTTGGCCTAAATTCATCCATCCAAAATCAAAACTTTTAGTTTATAAGTGCTGAAAATGTGTCAGAAATAAAAAAAAAAAGTGCATTCAAATACTGCATGGATACTTGCTTGATAAGGGGAGACTACTGTCATCATAGCACTAATACTGTCTAGATATAGACCAAGTTTCTAATTGTTACTCACGTCCCATAAGAGAAAAAATAAACTAAAATGAAAGTTATAACTTGGGTGTCTTAAAAGATGGGTACATTCATAGAATACCATTGAAATATTAAGGGGCGGGAATTATCACTTGAGTCCAGTAATATTACATTATCCAGGTGTAGCAGGCTAACCAAACATGTGAAACTCGACATCAAAATGTGTACTACATAACCATAAAATCTCCATACAAGTCAGTATGTTTTTAAAAAAAAAAAACAAAAAAAAAACCTTTATTATGAGAAATATTCTAATTGGCACAAGGCTTTCCTAACTATCTATTTTTATCTATCAATTTTTTAAAATAACAATTTAATTATGTTTTACTCTCAAAACACAGATAGTTAGGTTGGATACCTCTTTAGAGGTTGGCACAAGTATGAATTTCATTACCCTCTCTTACCATCAAATATGAAAAAAGATATTTAACAACCATGGTTTAATTTTCTAAATTTACATGCCCCTTTTTGAAATCAAAAATATTAATACATTTGTACTTATAGGTCTCTATTTCTCTGACATATTGAACACATTTAAGGCTGACACAAGATCTGCCTCGAAAGATTTCATTTGCTATTTACAGAGAAATTTCATTTACTATTTATTGAAAGATTTCACTGACTATTCACAGATAAATTTTATTTACTTTTTAGACACAAGATCTGCATCATAGTGATTTTATTTATTATTCATAGAGAGATTTCATGTACTTTCTGGCAAGTTTCAAAATAAAAACAAAAACAAAAAAAAAGGTTCCAACACGGAGGAGAGTGTCATATTGTAACAATTGCCTTTCTTACTTATATTTCTAACAAGTCAAGAATTTATGTAAATTGTGTCACGGATTCTTAATAACAGTTAATAGTCTGATAAACCTGGGACTCACATTTATTTCTGACAATAACAATAATTATCTAAAATAATGTTAAGTTGAATAAATATAAGTTATCCAAAATTTCAATTTCACAACCTTTATTAATAAAATCTTGATAACTATTTTCCAACTCCAACTGTTCAGATGATATCGGATCAAGATATCTCATCTGAAGAAGTTTGAAACAACCGATAAAATCTTTTCTCTCTCTCTTTTATAAAATTTCAATGAGCAACTTCAATGCCATTACTTCTTTTCTATAATTTATCTGTCCCATCCTTGGTTTGTAAACTAAAATCTAAAAAGAAATATTCAAAAACTTGTAATTCACATGAATTTACTTAGAATACGTGGATATAGATTTCAGCTGAGCTTGTTGTTTACAAAAGATTCAGTAAATAACACACGAGTAACGATTTATGTCAACTGGTATTTTTTTCCTTTTACATAGGAAAGTGAATATATTGGTCAAATGCCCATCAGTTTTACACTCTTGCACTTAAATAGACATTCTCTTAAGTATAAAACCATAATTATTAACTCACAAAGTCATTAAACCACAGATGTTTTCACCATCTAAGCGACTAACATTCCAAGTTACCAAGCATACTGAGGCAGCACACACCATTATCTAAATCCCCAGTCATTCACTCAACTCAAAGAGTTCTCGTTAAGTAAGCTCCATCTGGTGGCGTAATTATACATTTACAGATATTACAATCATAGTTTCACATGGTAATAAAAATTCTCTGACGGGATCTCTGTATGGATAAAACTACAGCACAATAATAACAAGTATATAATTGTACATTTTATGATATTATCTCTGGAGATGTTCTTTGTTGACCTGATTTCCAGACTTTTGTAGTTTTCAACATGTGAATGAAAAAATGAAAATTTTATCACATTGTGTATTTATATGACTACATTCTCGGAACAATTAGAAAAGAACACGTGGCAAACACAGCATACATGACAGTCGGTATATGCATGGTGCAGGGCCATATAAAACAAGGATCTGGGCATATGAAAGGATCCAAATGTAAATTCACTTAAACAAGTATCAAATACATGTACATGATGTTTAAACTACTAACAGATTTATACATAATCATGTGAGGAAATAAGAAATAAATTCATTAATCGATAGTGAACGATGGTGGGCTTTACTTTCTCATACGAAGCTTTTACTGCAATTAAGATAACAGAACATTAAGAAAATTCAACACAAACCTTTCTGATTTTGTTTGAAGAATGACATGTTACAAAAGATGCGAACAATTTTCCAGATTTTTTTTTTTTTCAATATGTAATTTTACCATGTAAAAATAGAAATGGACAGTATCACTATTACATACAGAAACTCCATATCATGCCTCAATGACAGACTTTTAAAAAGTCATCTGATCATGGGCTGATATACAATTCCAAAGTATATGTGGGGCTCAAGAAGGGTAGTAGTGGTGTGTGTGAATGTACTATTGATTTCATCTTAGTAGAATGGCACTTGACAGAGGTGTTCCTCAACAAGGGCTGATATGACACATTTCATTATGTTCTAAATTATGGTTTAAGGCATAACTGTTTTCCAATGATGCGTTACATTTCAATGAGTGCAGATCAACATTAAACTGTCATATCAAATAACATAAACTGTGTAGCAGCACTGGTAATTCTCTAATGTACATGTATGTCATAAGTACATCTCATACAAACGTCTTAAGACATAATCGTCTAAATATGGCATATAAAGAAGTCAGTCTCTGAATCCCTTGGGGACACAAAAAAATAGTTTCATTAAAAATTTCTCTCATCTCAATGCATGAGCTTTTACATTCAGAAATAATAAAAGAAGTCTACTTAAAACAAATGAATCACATGATCAGAGTGTCGACCTCGATGCAAGTCCTATGCCAATGATAAAATACAAGTGTTGGTGCCATGAACATGGTGAACATATCTATGACCATTTTTTCCATTAATGAGGCATATATCTTGGCTTTGTCTTTCTGTACTTTGTTTCAACACATGCACACCATACTTCTTGTGTCAGTCGGAGGTTGGTTCATAACTTAAATGAAAGGAACCTGCAAAAGAGAAGTATGATATACAACATGGTTTTTGTCCATAGCAACTGAAAGTGAGAAAAAAATATGACTTAATACAGGGGTAAAAGATATATAAAAATGTTCACTTTTCCTGTATGGTAAGTAGTTTTGAAATCTACTTATCCAAAAATGCTTGTACAAAGATCAAAATGTAACATGCTTTATGCATAAAAAAGTTTTAGCAACAAAAATAATTCAGTGTGGTTAGTATTTGCCTTCTGATCTTAAGGATGTAGGTTCGAATCTGTGCCACACTAGGGTTGGCTTTCCCTGTCCTTCAGAA
Source organism: Pinna nobilis (assembly GCA_016161895.1). Classification (NCBI taxonomy): domain Eukaryota; kingdom Metazoa; phylum Mollusca; class Bivalvia; order Pterioida; family Pinnidae; genus Pinna; species Pinna nobilis. The sequence continues at coordinate 7,639 of JACSZP010014568.1, read as the reverse complement.
GAAGCAGTAAAAAACAAGGTCCAGTGCCACAGTAGTTGTTGGCACGTTAATGAACCCCCACTGCTCAATGGCCATAAGTGCAAAGCATAGGTCAAATTTGTCGTAAGTCAGAGAAACATGGTGAAGTCTCCATAAAAGTGAAAGACTCTTGAATGGATGCTAAACAACAAATCATCCAATACAGAATGTACTGAATGGTGTCAACGTGAAAAATGCTGGAATTAGACCAATAAATACATAGGCTTCTCTAATGATCTTACATTCTCGTTTTGTATAAATGAACTTAACCTTAAGTGAATAACACTTGTTCTCTGCACTTTTAAAGCGCTGAAAAATGACTAAGTACCATGTTCAAGGATTTACTGCCCCAAATTGTTTTTGCAGTAGTGAAACATAAAACATATTCTCCTCATTTCAAATTTGCATCAATTTTTTTTTTTATATAGACCAAAATCAACAATCGTTCAGTCACATGGTAGTACCCAGTTTTCATTGGTGGAGGAGATTCCAGTTACAAATGTACCCAGACGGGCTTGAAGCCATGCTGATGACAGGTGGGAGACTAAATGGTTTTAAGCATAATGCTCCAACTTTTCGGCCACAAAGCCCCCCACCCTCCCCTGCAACACATTACTTGAATGTATAAACAAGGACAAGATGGATAGGCAGGTGGACACTAGTAATGGTCAATGTTGACAGACAGATTGAGTGACATTACCAATTCAAAGAACAGAATTGCTTTGCAATCTAGCAAGAAATGGCATATTATACATGTATTAAATTGGTGGGAAAGGACCCAATTATAAATTATGATCTATATCTGTATAATGCATAAATCTATATGATGGAGCATTATGTGCACCTACCGGATATATGTTCCATTGAGCTTTCTTGGCACTCTGATGCTGAGTGTTCTGACGATCCACAATTATGGCAGGTCATCTTCCTAGGTTTCTCTCGTCTTTCGTTTATACTATTGCTGCGCTGAAGTCCATGATGACTACCGTTTGCAGGTGCGACTATATTTCCAGAAGGCATAGAAAAAGGAGTTGGAATAGCACTATGAACAAAGTTTGGATGGTGATTACCGAGCATGAACTCAGGATGTGTTAACCCATTAGGTGTTAAGTTTGGTATGTGGTAGGCATGATATCCGGGTGGAAAAAAATGATGTGGAGTAGGAATGATTCCGTTTGAGGTTGGCGTCATGGGCATTGGCATGTGCCACATTTGCTGCCCAGGTAGCACATGACTAGGTAGTATGTGATGCAGATAAGGGTATGTGGCAGACATTTCGGAGTGGCCAGGACAGCCACAAGAGCTGCACGTCGTCTGTGAGGTTGTAGCATGTTGAACATAGTTAGAGCCTGAACTATGAGTGACTGGGGCGGGACTAGCGATATGAGTTGGCGCTGGCAATGCGGATGGCATGTCTTGCTGCTGCTGCGGTTGTTGTTGTTGAATACTTGCCATTGAGTTTTCAGTTGTCATGTGCACCTTCATGCCACTGGTTGTCTGTGGCACTGTGATATTTCCTGATCCAATTGCAGAACTAGACAAAGGCGTTGCCATGGTAAGTGTGGTGGCATTTGTAACAGTACAAGCAAAAGTTCTATGACCTCCATTTATTGCAGTGGACCTTATAGCTGGATGTCCCATTATAACTCTTTTTCCATACTCATGAGTACCAGAAACAGAAGTCATTGTAGTGGAGGTCATTATTGATGTAGTTATGACATCGCTACGAGGAATCGGAGGGGCTAATCCTACAGGTATCAGTGCGGCACTTCGTTTTCCGATTATCTGACTGTCTGGTGGCATGCTTATCACATTTTTTGGAGGAATATTCATGTTGATATGAGCAGGTTGAGCTTTGTACCGAGGCATGTTAATTACATGTAAATACCCAGAGGGTGTCGGAGAAGGATCTGACTGATAGCCACTTCCCACAATGACTGATCCTCCTTGCACCTCCACTCCAACTGTTGATGGTACTGCTTGTTTCCCTTCCTCAGTTTGTCGTACACCACTCTCAATCCCAACGACTTTATTCCCTGGATTAATTTCAACCAAAGGAGATCCAGTAGGTGAATGCTTGTCTGAAACAGAAAATACTTGATAATCAGATATACACATACTCTTATGCAGAATGCACCATAAACATGTGGCTCTTAACAAATCAATCAACATAATCCTAAGTCAAAATACTAATATGGTTCCTATAATTTACTGCAAAACATGTTGGTTGGTTCTGCTTTTGCCTAACGTCCCACTCAGGAATCTTTCACTTGCATGGATACATCATGGTATGCAGGAGCAGGGCAACAAATCTGGCCTATACTTGGCATATATGGCCATTCAGCAGGGAGTGTTCTTTAATTGTCTTGTATGAAAGACAGGGACAGCCAACTGCAGCGCGGTGCAAATTCAAACCTGAGACCTCAGAAACAGAAGGGAGATATGCTAGCCACTGAGCCATGGTGGCCCATCAGAATCATGTATCTGTAACATAATTTTCAGAAGTCATCATATATTTCTTTTCAGAAATATAATGAACAATTGTACAAATATATCATTAGGACAGTGCCTCTGCCATGACTATTCAAGAGTTATCTTCCCTTAATTGTGCCTATATCATCAATTATTAATCTTATTCTCCTGGCCAGTTTCATGCTTGGCCTATTTCATGTGTCAACAGTTTGCACAAATTTTTCAACTTCTTTACAAAAAGAAAAGAGAGATAAAGAATATATCATAAAAGAAGATATGTTTGTGAAACACTGATGTCCCTGTACGACAGCAAAGTAATTTTGTAGTATAGTTCTAAAGATGTAGTCAAAGGTAAAGTTTTATTTCTAAAGTAGGTCAAACTCCTAGGTCAAGGTCACTAGGTCAAAAGTCTTGGTATCAAATGAAAGCTCTGGTCATGAGGAATCTATATGTGAAATATGAAAGGCCTATTCTTTATAGTTCAAAAGATATGGTCCAGGTTAAAGTTTTTTAAAAGTAGATCAAAGTCACAAGGAAAAACATTTCTGGTCACAAGGGAATACAAATGCAAAATGTAAAAGCCATATCACTTATAATTCAAAATTTATGACCAAGGTGAAAATTTTTGCAGACAAACAAACAGACAGGGCAAAACTATATGTCCCAGAATTTCTGATTACATGGGCATAAAAATAGGCTATGCACACTAGTGAAAAATTTCTTTCTTGCACAAAAAGTAAGAATATAAATGGATAAGTCAGATATGCTTGCTTCCTAAGCATTGAGTTCAAATATCCCTGTCTAGAATGACTTATTCATTAAAATACAGCTTTAAACATTCTTCTTCACAGAACCTGTTTTGAAAAATCACTGGTCTTTGGTATGTGATTAATTGTTGTTTAAAATCAATATCTTTCACTTATATAGAGATATCAGCAATGTCCGTATATTGTGACAAATTAAGCCTATGCTCAGGACTTGTGGTAATTGACCTAACGCCAAACGTCTGACAAATGGCTCTATGTGTGCTTTTTGACGTCAACTGATTGTGACATCATAATCAAACAAATGTTTGACGGGCCATTTGATGTCATAATAGAAAAGTTTGCTGAAATGTATTGTGTCGGGCATTTGGCGAAAGATCAATTGAAAAGTGAAAGTTCTTTAACGTGCTGACATTTACTACGGGACCTCAGCTTTTACTGTCTCATCTGAACTACAGGGACAACCAACCGCAGCACAGCAGAAATTCAAACACCTGTCTTTAATATATATTTCTGTGAATGAAGTGAATGAAATGAAGAGGGGATTGTGTCTGTCAAGACAGTTTCTACTGTACTGACACCAATTAAACTATTAACATACCTTTCTCATTTTCATCTGATGAACTGTCTGTCCCCTTGCTTATCTTTGTATGGTGAAGGGGGCTTGGGGAGGGACTGGAATAGTCGGACTCAACGGGTGAATTTACCCTGTTGGACACCAGCCCGGCTGGGTTGAAATGGGGTTGGTACATATAAACAGCTGGGTATATGGTGGGCTGTGGACCGTGTGGATGCACTGTCATACACGGATGAGCTCCGTGCTGGCCGTAGCATATCTGGTTGGCTGGAGGTTCTATGATACCATTTGGCAAGTTCACAGGTTTTTCTCTGAAATAAAAAAATACAAACATGTGTGAAACAAAGAAGGACAAGTCAATGGACATGTATCATAGAAGAATTAACATGAGAAATTTCAGTGACCATATGCTAGAAAAGAGTCAGTATCCATTGGGTAGAAACTGATCACAATTTTTGTAATTCAGTTTCTTTTTACATGCTGCTTATACCTACGTGCACATTAAAACTAAAGATCTTCTCTTCTTAGCAGTACAGCTTAACAAGTGTATTGGTAAAACTGCTGTAAAATATCTTTCCTGAGGAATTCATTTTCTTCCTTTGCAATCTGCTTGCATACATGGCACATGAAGCAACCAAAGATTACAAAGCTCACTTTGGAAGATTTTTCTTAACACAGATACAAAGTTTACTTAGGATATCCACTGAAGCAGAAAATGTGAGTCACAGATTGCATCTGTAACTTTCACTTTTATGCATATACTGTACAACCTACTTAAGCAGCCACCTGTATACAAAGACCACCTGGTAATAAAGATCACTTTTACTGCCTTCAGAACATGAAATACCATTTGGGTCAAAATCCACCTCTACATAAGGACCAATTCCCTATAAAGACTCATTTTCTTGTGTCCCTAAGGAGGCAGTTTCACTTTAGATACATTTTATATGCAAGTTCAATCATCCTATTTAACATGCATAAGAAATAAAGGTCTCATCCTTTATTCAGAAAACTGTAAGCCAAAAATTTAGCCAAATAAGATTTATTTTTAGCCTGTATGTAAAATGTTTTTTTATAATTTACATAGACTGTCATATGCTAGCCACTTGACTATGGGCATTATTTCTCATACATTTAGAATCACCTCTTTATTTCCTGGCTTTCACTGCTTAATTACTTTTTGATCATGTAACTTATTTGAACATATGAGACCATTCAGTGAAAACGCTTTTTACAAAGTAACAAAGAACTGTCCACATTTATTTTTTGCCAATGCCCAAAAGCATTAGTCAATGGCTAAATTGGCTACCTAGTAACCTACAGTAATCCCTGACACAAAACTTAACAAAAAAAGCCCCTCTCACATCATAAGGTGAGCTAAGTGCACATGACATTAGACAGATTTCTTTTTGATCACCTTTAATTTTTTTTCACATTTTATGTTTGTACCTGAACATGACACAGATACAATGGGCTAGGTTAGACATATAATGACACAAGGTATGTTACATATTGTTGTTTTCATATTGTTTAAAGCCATTCTCAAAAGTTTCTTTGGTCATAAAATGGCATCTTGTTCTAAGTGGTGGAAAAACCCTGAATACGTATGAATCCAGGGAGATACCATCAACCTTCCTAAAGTAGTGTGCATCACTTCAAAAGAATTAATAAGTAATACCTTTGATGCTGATATTTTCTTAAAATTCTTTTGTCAAATCATTTTTTACATCATGATTTGGATCTATAAAAAAGAAGCTCAATTTGGAATGTATGCATTTAAAAATGACAACTAAAACGAATACTGTCAAAGCAGCCCAATACCTCTCCCTTTCCATGCATCTGCCAGGGCAAGTAGTCATCATAATCTGCTTACCCTGAAAAAATGTCACTGGTCCTTGCATGTTTCTATTGTAGCAGTAATACAAAAACTGATATTTTTGCAGGTCACAACCGGCAAGTACTTGCCAAACTATATTAGTCAATGAATTTTAATTTCACTGGCCTCAAGCTGGGGAACTGTTCTAGTCTGGAATCTAAAGCAACATAGCATGGCGCTGTGCCATGCCCCTTTTCTGAAACACCATGCCCTTTTTTGTCAGTGCCACGCCCTTTCCTATACCAAAACTATGACCTCTAGGACTCATAGACTGAACAAGATAAAGATTATTAAATCTTTCTGTTTCTTAAGTAAAAGATGTTCTATTATTCAATGAAAGGTATTTTAGATGAGTATGTGGAGGATATATAAGCACACATTATTGTGCAGGTGCCATTAAAACCAATTTTCAAGTGTTATAAGTGCCCTTTTGCATATAAAATTGTGTGCCCTTTTCACTTCCAAGATTCAACACTATGTTCACATTAAATCCTGTAAAGTATTACCTTTGTGCATGGTCAAGCTCTGATCTCACTCTGGCTGCTTCTTCTTTAGACAATCCTAGCTTTATCAATTCTCCTATACTGATACCTGATAGCTGTAACAGAAATGTGAATATACATTAGTAAAGACTGGTTGGTTGTTGGTTGTATTGCTGTTTAAAGTCCCCTTCAAGAATCTTTCATTTCATATGGAGATAACAACATGCCTGTGAAGGGCTACCACAGATTGACCAGTTACTCGCCTTCTCACCAAAACTCAAATTAAAATGACATTACTGCTGTTTTAGCAAGACGAAATGCCCCCCACCCCCTCCTCTGGAAAATTTTTCTCAATTTTTTCTCAACAGATCCTGTTTTTCAAACCTCTCTATCAAACAATATCACTAAGTCAAATGTCTTGGTAGCAATATGTTGTTGATATGGTAAAGGTATGTTTTAAATATGAAAGACCTATCCCTTATACTGTAAAAAAAAATTCTTTTCAAACTTCATAACCAAAATGGACAGTTGGACTCCTATACCCCAAACTTTGTTTGCAGGGGGTATTATAAGATAATAATTGATTTTACCTGCTCTGGGGGGATTTTTTCTAAGCACTGGTGTTTGTTGATATTCAACCTTGTTAATATACTGGACAGCTCTTGTTCTGTTGGGGAGTTTGACCGGCTGTCTGTTGACACGTTGTTCACCAGCTGAGGTGACTGACTTGGAGACACTCGGCTTGATCTGAAATAATAGGATTCAAATTTGCCTTGAAAGTCTATAAGTGAAGTTCCTTGTTCCATGTTGCTTGATTTGATTGCATGCAATTCACTAAACCTTTAAAAAATTCACACATTTTGGACAGAGAAATCCTTAATTTTGCCTGGAAGAGATTTTCTTTTCTCTCTCTTGAGATGGATTTGTTTGCAAAGTTGATGTCAGAAAAATTAGTCTCACCCTGTATCTAGAGTGAGATAAGCCAATTCCTGAAGTGGCATGTGACAAAGTGCATGGACTACTTTTTTTTACCGGATTTTGTCACTGACCTCAGGTATGCCTCATCATAGACAAACAAATTTTAGTGCACTCTGGTTGAGATAAGGTTATTCCTCCCTCAAAGTGGTGTTTATAGATTGAATTAACCCTTTCAACCCCAAGTATCAGAATGGTATACTCTTTTCTATTGTACAGACTAGTCCATTTGGGTCTGTGGTGTTGAAAGGGTTAATTTCACTCTGCGGCTTCAACCAACAGGCTTTGCAATATTCAACCTTTTCCAAAGTCTTACGCATTAGATAAACATCTGTACAAAATTTATTTTAAGAGAAAACCAACTATTTTCCCCCTCTAACTCTTTCTTTATGATGGTAAATCATTATTAGGTTATCTATGAGAATTCCTAAACAAGAGGCCCAATGGGCCTATAACGCTCACCTGAGTAATACCA
>JACSZP010014563.1:0-14658 GCA_016161895.1 Pinna nobilis | reverse complement strand
TAAATCATTAGGTCATTGGTTTGAACCCCAAACACGATAAAATGAAAGATACTTCAATGGAGTGTTAAACGACAACACAACAACAACAACAACAACATTTCTCGATAATACAACACAAAATATACATAAGTTCCGGCGCCTGTGAACATTTTAATAACAGAAAATTTCACAGTTTAATCTAATTGAAAATCGATCGACTGTGTACTTTAAGCTTAGAAGAAAAACAACTCAATTTAAAGGACAAAATTTCATAACCTCTGTCAATAACTGATCAAATTTTTCTTAAAAAATGGGGCCTCCATGCCGAGTTGTTAGCGTGTTCGACTTCAAATCAAAGGGTCCGGGGTTCGAATCCGTGCAGCGCCACTCCTCAGTTGACCGTTATAGTCTTTCGGATGAGACAGTAAAAACCGAGGTCCCGTGTCAATGTAGGTGTTGGCACGTTAAAGAACACCCCCACGCTACGGCCAGCAGTGCCGAGCATAGGCAAAAGCTTTCTTCCTTCACTGGCACACGGTGACGTCTCCATCAGAGTTAAATATTCTTGGATGGGACGTTAAACAACAACACAACAACAACCAAAAAGAAAAAAAAATCAGTGACTCCCATTTAGTTACAAAGCACATTCTTGGCTTTCACTTGCATGTCCCTACATATGGTAAAATAATGCTCAAAATCCTAATTTGCATAGCGGCCATGTTTGAGTCCATAGGCATCAAATTCATATCGTACAGTACTATGGGTAGCAGGCACTAATTTGAAATTCTCGTCGTCCTGTGCCATTTGTGAAATGTGTCCGGTTAAAAATCCAAACTTACAACAATTAGAAAATGTTTGGTTAAATTTGAATTATATTAACAAAATTTTATTTCCGATATTTTTACGCTGAAAATTTGAATCTGTTAAGCTCATTCACTCAATGTAAACAAGATCCAAATTCGTCAGTTGCCGTACAACCTGAAACTGTGACTGAAAATTATGAATTTGTCCGATTCTTTCGGACAGTTTGTGATACCAAGTTTTGGCCTGACCCACATTTATAATAAATTTTTTCATAAAATTTGATACGAATGCCGGTTTTTTTTCCATCCTTACTTTTGTCTAATTACAGTGTTAGATGCGGCGGGGAAGATTCCAACAGATTTGTTGAACTTCAACTTGGATTGGTTTGGTTCATTTGACGAATGCGTTGCCATTAAGTCACCCGCATTTGATATCCAGTTTCGGGGCCAATACTGCACAGCAGAAATAGGACTTCCGCTTCCTGCTTTGGTAAGACAATAGGCCGTCTAATTTCCTTCCTCCTGCATTACTAGTGTCATGCAACTAATTCACATCATAGAAATAGATCCTAGATACGTGGAACATTTCCGAATGGTGTTGTTACTTTGTATGGCTTGCTTCCCTCATTTAACAAGTACCCGAGGGACCGTCTTGGTTCAGTGGTGAACGAGTTCGCCATCTGATCATGAGGTCATGGGATCGAATCCGGTCCACGCTGCGGTTGGCTGTCCCTGTCCTTTGGATTGGACGGTATGATAAGGTATTGCTGTTTAACGCCCCACTCAAAAATATTTCACTCATATAGAGACGTCACCGTGTGCCGGTGAACGGCTACAAATTTTGCCTACGTATGCTTGGCACGGCTGGCCGTAGAGCAGGGAGGGTTCTTTAATGTGCCAACACCTACTGTTACACGGGACCTCGGTTTTTACTGTCTAATCGGATGAGACGGTAAAAACCGAGGTCTCGTGTCAGAGTACAGAAACCTTCTTGCTCTACGGCCGTAAGTGCGAAGCATAGGTCAAATACATTGCCCGTTAAAGGCGTGGTATGATTTCTCCATAAAAGTGAGAAATTCTTGAGTGGGGCGTGAAACAACAATACAATAACCAACTAAATATTTGAGCCACAAGAATGAATATTGCATTAAAAAGGAAAATTGAAGTAATATTGTACTGACTTATTATTTTATTTACTTTCAGCCCGGGTTTAATCCAGCAATCGAATATGGCGTATGCGTACCGGATGCCTGCACTGGTGATGATATACGTACAATTATAAATTTTGGTGAGAAATTTTTTTTTTTTCATATTAGCTGTCAATGCACTTTAAACTAACTTACGTTATGTCTGACTTATATAACAAGTTAGCAGATGTTATCAAAACAAGAAAATGATATAGAAGCTTCGTTTATGTCATTATAGTCGTATATTGAAATTGTGATGTCAACTTGCAAGTAGGTTAGTCGTTTCACCAAACCGATGTACAACCACTTATATATTGATTTAAGGGGGTCGCTATATGCTTCCGTAGTTTTTTTTTGTCATTGAAAATTGGTGTTATTCAACACGCACTTGTAGCAGGAGTTGCTTACCCTTCCGGAGCACCTGAACTCACCCCTGGTTTTGGTAGGGGGTTTGCGTTACTTTGTTTTTCGGTTTTACACGTCTTATTGTGTTGATAGCTCATTGTGTTGTCTCTTTTTTGTTTGGCCATGATTTCGTCTGTCTTTGGATATTTGAATTATTGATACCCCCTTGGTATCTTCTACAGTCAACTTTTATTTTTGTCATATAAATCTTTGTAAATGCTGTTCCTGTCTTCTTGCCATATATGTAGGGTTCCCATGGGACGCAGAAAATCACGTTTGTTAGCCAAAATTGTGAATTTTGTTAAGCCAATAGATCTTAAGAGTAGTTGATTCAATGAATATTCATCCATATATGTGAAAGATGTTTGATAATTTTCAATAACATAATCATCTGCTAGCCACTTTAGATATTTACATCTCACAATTCCTTACCGATGCTAGATTTTTAAAGCACAAAACATCAGGTAATTTACTTAATTATTTGAGACCATGTCATTAAGTCTTATATATGCTTTGTGGCTAGATAAAAATTATTCGCCAGAAATAGAAATAAAATATTTTAGCCAATTTTGGTTACTGGCTAAATCGGCCTACTGCAGAGTTTTCCCTGATGGCCAGAGTTGATAATAATATCAACCTTATGGGCCTTTGTTTTCAATTTCGTTAAGATAATGCATGGTTCACAGTGATTTTAGGCAATTCAGGTTCTTAAGGTCAATCTAATATTATGTTATATTGTCGCATCATCACTGTATGCGTACTCACGGGTACACAGATTAAATGACATTGCTGCAATGGTCGTGTTACTGTTGTATATCAGAACCAACAGTTAACATTACCACATCGAACAGATAAATAATTGATATTGTGTAGTTGCAGCCTACCTGAAATCAGATCCCCCCCCCCTCACCAACAAAAAAGGAGATTGTAGGCATTTAAATCGCTATGGCGAATTTGTCTAATAAAGCATCATAGTGTATTTTGTATGGTCTGCAATTTGAAGGTTTCCATGACAACTAACAAATTTATATTACGAAGTTATAAAAATATAACAAATAAAATGACACAAGGTGAAATTGTTTCTGATTTTTCTTCAAAATCAAACAATTAACAAATCTAAAATCATATTTTTCTTCTTTATTGTCTCAGAAAATAACCATTTAACGGACTGTGCCAATGAATATGTGAAATATTGATAAACTAAAAGATGGTAACAATAATAGCAAGATGGCATAGTAATTTAACTACTTCATGTACCACGTAATACCTGGTATTGCTTGTGCAGGACTATTACTTCTATAAGTGATGGAATGACACATGAAGGCGATATCCTGCTCTGACGTCATTTCAGCGGGAAGTTTACGCCGAGTAACGTTCCACCCACGATTGGTGATATTTGTCCCGCACAAACACTATTGTGTATGGTATGGTATTGTTGTTGAACATCACACTCAAGAATATTTCACTCATATAGAGACGTTACCGTGTGCCGGTGATGGGCTACACATTTTGCCTATGCTCAGCACTGCTGGCCGAAAAGCAGGGAGGGTTCTTTAACATGCTAACACCTACTGTAACACGGGACCTCGGTTTTTACTGCCTCACCCGAAGTACAGGGACGGCCAACCGCGGAGTGGCGCTGACGCGGCTCGAACCCGGATTTTCCGATTCGCAATCGAACACGCTAACCGCTGGGCCACGGAGGCCTCACATTATCGTGTATCATATGGCTCACTAGTAAGTTTCATTGTCGTACATACCTAAGTTAGGAATATTTGTTATTGAAAATATTAAGTAAAGATAAATTAATCATTTATAAATACGGTATGGTCAGTCTATAACGAATAAAACCCCGTAAAGAATTATTATTCATGTAATTCTGATGCTTAATACAAAGGATGTCTATAACGAAATCAGAAGTCCGTCCCCTTTGACTTCGTTATAGACCAACTCCATTGTATTTGAGTTACGGTTCTTATTGGGAATGCCATTTCTATTTCAAAGCAATCCTATTACATATTCTCAGTTATGAGTAATTTTTTGCATATGCTACATTTATTATAAAACTTCAACAGCGCTCTCCTTGGTGCCAATGGAAGATACGACTCTTGCGATAGACACGGTGAAATGTCAACTGAACGAAAGCGAATATTCAACAAAAGCTATCGGAGTTCTGTAAGTCAGTTTAATCTTCTTGTGGTATTGCTTTGAGCCTAACCCCCAAAATGTATTGAGCCACAATCTTCAATATGTTCCAATGCTTTATCGCAGATCTAATGAATCCCGCAAAGAACGATCGAATACAATGACCTCTACTAATAAAAAATCAAATTTTGTTTTTGGAGTAAGTACAAGATGTTAACATGTGTTATCAAATTAATTATAGAAACGAGGAGTTCCGAACGAAACAGAGAGCAGATAGAAGATAACACCGTGGCCCTTACTCACAAAGCTTACCGATACTATTCTGTATCAGTAAAACAAATAAACCAATGGAATCGTTCCGTACTCATAGTCTTTTTTTATCTGGGGATGGGGGTATATCGATAAAAAGATTTGAAAATTCGCCTATTGCAGAATCACCGCATGATTTCTTTATTTGTGACCCCTGCAGGTAATTTCTATAATTTTATAACTGTTGACAGGAAACTATGTTGTTCCAATAAGATGGATCGGTTTTAGATTCAAAGCAATAGTTCGGGTCAACGAAAGGCCAGGCTCTACCTATCAAATGAAAATCACAGCTTTATGAAATTCCTTTCTAATTCAGATGCATGTGTGGATTTTTCGTTTTGTTGATGGCGGTGGCGACTCTTTATGACATTACAATGATTCAGTGGCCAAAACATAAGAAGTCAAATACAGACTTACTTCCAAGCTCGAACGGAATTAAAAAGGTAATAGCTGAAGTCGGAGACGAAAAGCAACAGAATGGAATTCTGGATGAAGTCAAAAGTCAACCTGATGATAAGTCTCATGTTGTACCAGAGGACAAGTACAAAGTAAGCGGTGAATGGAAATTTGCTGTTATCGAGCAACCTGTACCGGAAGTGATCTCATATCAGCCAGGTAAGATTCTCATGCTTAGCATTCTCGGTTGTTTGTGAAATCATTTATTATACAAGACGTGTACCGGAAGTATATCAGCCAGGTAGGATTTTCATACTTAGCATTCTCATGTGCTTGTGGAATCAATTGTCATGCATGGTGTGAACTATCACATCTTATTTTTTTTAAACTTTGGAAGTGTAACTCCTATTTAGTAACTGGTCATATTTCGCTATGGCCTCACCTCAACTCAACCCCTTTATTCTAACCGGTCATTATTACTTTTTTTTGGTCTTTTTTATATTTATAGAAAGTAAGATGTGTACATAGAGAGACGTCATAGAATTAATTTAATATGCATACTAGTAGAAAATAACATGTTGACTTGAGAAAAAAATTTCACTTCAGGTTTCCTCGGGAATATTCTATTGTCCTTCTCCGTATACAGCAATGGTAAGAAGCTGTTAAACACACACCAGGGTTCCGGCTCGCTGACAGCACTGAACGGTATACGGTTTCTCAGTATGACATGGGTTGTCCTAGGCCACACGCTCGCGCTTGGAAACAAGAACGTCAGTAAGTTTTTTATTGTTGGTTGTATTGTTCTTTAACGCCCCACTCAAGAATCACCCACTAACAAGGAGACGTGTAAGTGAGCCGTTGAAGGGCTAAAAGTTTTGCCTATATTTGGCAATTAAAACCATTGAGTAAGAGAGGATTCTTTACAGTTTCGACACTGGGTGTAACATGGGCCCTTGGTTTTTATTATTACCTCATCCGAAGGTATGGGAAAACAAATCGTAGTGTGGCGGGGGTTCGAATCAACGACGTTAGTAACTACACGCTTCTTAAGTCCGCTTAGTGGAATTCTTACAAATTATGAGAACCAATGATATCAAGATATCAATCGTCAGAATAACCAGGAGACTTTACACTAGTCCGCTGCATATTGGACATGAAAAAAATCAGGGATTGCCAAGGAGAAGTACGCTCCCCTTACTGTCTAATTACATACAGAGAAATTCCAAAGTCAAACTCAGATGAAATTACTGAGAAAAATAATTTCGGCACATTGGGCAATTTTGACTTTGTAACAGAACTATATTTGTCACGTTGAGTAATGTTGTGGGGTAAGAGGACTTTGAGTTAATATTTGGGATCAACAGTGTCTTATAAAGCAGTGTATTCTGATACTTTCAGAGAATGTAACAACATACTTCCCTGAACTCGTCGAAAGGGTATCGTTCCAAGCTGTGATGAATGCCCTAGTGTCTGTGGATACGTTTTTCGCTTTAAGGTGAGAACAAGTTTGACAATAAAGTATTCGGATACACGTCCATGAGTGATGCACATTTGCTTACAATTATCAACAGTTATTAAATTTCTTTTATATATAACGAGAAAAGTGCACTTTGTTTTGATTGTTTATCATCATGCATGAATTAACTAGAGCTTTGAGACAATTTTAAGGAATGAAAGACATGTAAACAAAAGAGTGTATAAGAAACCTGTGCATTTCAAATCAATAATATTTATTAGGTACATTGGAACCATGATTGTACCATCCTTTTAATCCTGTTTTTTTCTCCTCCTCCTTATTCTCTCTCTTCTGTCTCCTTCTTTTTCCCCTCCCTCCTCCTTCTTCTTCTTCTTTCACTCCTCCTCCTTCTTCTTTCAGTTCTCTCTCCTTCGTTCCCCTCCTCCTTTTCCTCCTCCTTCTTCTTCTTCTTTTTTTCTCTCTCCTTTTTCCCCTCCCCTCCTCCTCCTTCTTCTCTTTCTTCTTCTCCTTCTCCTTCTTCTTCTTTTTCATCGTCTTCTTCGTCTTCTTCGTCTTCTTTTCTTTTCTCTCCTTCTTTTTCCCCTCCCTTCTTCTTTTTCTTCTTTTCTTTTCTCTCCTTATTTTTCCCCTCCCTCCTCCTCCTCCTCCTTCTTCTTCTTCTTCTTCTTTTCTTTTCTTTTCTCTCACTCTTTTTCCTCACCCTCCTCCTCCTCCTTCTTCTTCTTCTTCTTCTTTCCTTTTCTCTCTTTCTTTTCCCCCTCCCTCCTCCTCCTTCTTCATCTCCTTCTTCTGCTTCTTCTTCTTCTTCTTCTTCTTCTTCTCTGTCCCTTCCTCCTCCCTATCATCCTCCTCTGTCTCCCCACCTCCTCCACCTTCTTCTTCTTCCTCTTCTTCTTCTCTGTCCCTTCCTTCTCCTTATCCTCCTCCTCTGTCTCCTCTTCTTCTTCTTTGTCTCTTCCTCCTCCTTCTCCTCATCCTCCTCAGTCTCCCCTGCTCCTCCTTCTTCTTTCTCTTCTTCTTCTTCATCTCCTCCTTTTTTCTTCTGTCTCCTTCTTTTTCCCTCCTCCTCTTTCTTCTTCTTCTCTGTCCCTTCCTCCTCCTTATCATCCTCCTCTGTCTCCCCTCCTCCTCCTTCTTGTTTTTCTTAAGGCGTAGTTGATGTCCTGCATAATGTTTATCATTGTCCTTTTCAGTGGCCTTCTTTTGACCTACCTGATCATGAAAGAAATGAGGAAGAACAAGGGAACAGGAGGCTGGCCCAAATTCTGGTTTATGTTCTACTTCCATCGCTTCTGGAGGTTAGTCGACATTTGCTGTAAAATGATGCTATAAATATTCTTGAAGTCTAATTGGGAAATCTTACAACGCGGTATTTTTTTTTCGGATATTCTTATCTGGTATTAACAAAATAATACAACCACAGCTCAAAATTATTGTTGAGACGTTGTTGATTTGTTTTTGCGTTGTTGATAAATGTTTTAGGGCTTTAAAACTTTGACCATGCCGCTACGTACTGAGACATTGACTGGGCATCATCAAACTTAAGAATTTAGTTGTCTGGGAATTTTCTCAACCTCAGCTTCCCAGCTAAGCAGGATTTAGTATTTGTCGGAGTTGAGTAAATTCTTAGACTTAAGTAAAATTTTAAAGTTTTATGACTATAAACGCAGAACTTCAGTGCTTAATTTCGCATTCAGAGGACGGAAAAAGATGCAAAAGTAAAATGACCCACAATGGACAATAAAGTATCAATATTTCTTTCATTGTACAGATTAACCCCACCATACATGTTGATACTCGGTGTGTACGTGGCCCTTACCCCATACTTCTACAACGGACCACAATATCAACAGCAGGGCTTCTATCTCGATAAGGACGCATGCGAGGACACCTGGTGGACAAATCTACTGTATGTGAACAACTTCGTTAAACCAAAAGAGATGGTATGTACCTGGAACACAAATGTAGATCAAGTTTACGTACTATAGGACCGATAATGTACAGTTGAACATTGCATTAAGACCATCACACCTCATTTTTGGACTATAGGATAAGTAATATACAGAATGGAACCTTGTTTTAAGACAATTTTATTCAGGAGATCACCATGCAACAAGAGCAATGGAAATTCTGTCAGTCTATCGTTATATCGCCATTTCAACCTGACTTATGTGATCGGTTCATTAATCAGACAAATTTAAGCCATCCATCTAGGCAGTCTTAATAGCTTCTACTTCAACTGTATGAGGAACATTCATTCTTTTTATGGATACTTTTAGTTTGTGCCCATACACAAACGACCATTTTTTACGTGACAAGAAATTGGTTGCAAATTCATTACTGAACAATATGATTAAGAACTGATTCTGTTTGTAAACTATTCCAATAAGCTACACATTCCCTTCGATGAAGGGAAAGGAGATGAATTTAAATTAGACTAAATATATTAAAATATTTTCAACCCTTACTATATATTTTGGCATTTCAATTTAAACATCTCATATTTACTGCAACCCATCGTCGCCCAAATCAGGTTATATTTCATCCTCGCACCATTGAAATGTTAACAGGGTATCAAATGCCGTACGTCTCTTAATGGACCGTGCAGTTAACATGATACGGTAATATTCACTTTATATCAGTTTGCAATTATAAGAAAGCAATGCAGGATTTGGTATGTACATGTCAAGTGTCTTTGTGATGATTTAGAGAAGAAAGTAGTACATACTCTATGAAAATAATTTTACAATCAGGATAGCACTGCACTTCTTAACAAGATCGCTAACTGTAAACAAAATGTATCTGCTAAGGAAAAAGGATTAACATTCAATAATATCTCTCTCTGCTTCCCCTTTTCTTTCTCTTTTTAATTCCTAATTCAGCCCAGTTCTCATTCTGTTTCGTTCTTTTTGCCTGCATCACTCTTTTATTCCTTTAACATTTTCCACTTGAACAGAAAACATCTCTCTCATTCTGTGACTTTTTCTTCCTTTCAAATTTTCATTTTACACATAAAAACACAAGTCTGTCCTATTCTTTCTTACTTTGCCCCTTTCTCTCTTCCTGTCTCCTGAACAGTAGTTTTTAAAATATTCATGATTGTTTTTCAGTGCATGGCGTGGACCTGGTATTTGGCAAATGACATGCAGTTCTACATAGTTTCGCCATTGATGTTGCTTCCATTATTTTTGTGAGTCATTTATTTTTACAATTCTTAGTTTGGACGTTCTCGCAATTCAGATCTTTCGGCATGTTTAACTTACCCCGCGACATCTACCGGATACTTCCGCCATCAAAGGCAAATTAATTCTAAAAATAAAATGTTTCGCAAAATTGATCAAACTTTATGAGATTCTATAAACCTGAAAATATATTTCAGATATTGAGAAGACATCAAAAATATAGGATAGGATTAAAGAAGCATACGGATAGCCGAAACATGCCTGTTATAGTGTAAATACAATTTGTAAGGCCTTTTCTTTTCCTTGCAACGGAAAGTAAAGTAACTAACGGAACTCCACTGTGTCCTAACCCAAATAAAATCCTTGAAAATGTGCTTATTGTAAGACTCCTTAATTTCATTTGCCACTGTATACAGAATTATTTTCACTGTGTTGTTTCCGCTCTAATTCACTTTCAAACAATTTCACCCCGTCTCCTTTATTATTCTATTAAATGAATAACCGTTAAAAATTCGCCCTTTTTTAAAAGGCGACTGTCACTCTCGACCAGAACGGCAAAAGTGGCAAAAACTAAAATAATAATAATAATAATAATAATAATAATAATAATTATTATTATTATTATTATTATTATAATAATGATAGTAATGATCAAACAATAACATTCGTGTTTCTATTTTCAGCTTTCCAGTCGTCGGGGTAATCGTCACCTTTGTTGCTCTGCTAGCTACAGTATCAGTCACTGCAGTTTTAAGCAGAGTGAACAAATGGCCACCGAGCGTGTACGGAGGCGGAGAAAACCCGTAAGTATCCTTGTATGATAAAAAGAATCAGACCGGCTTGATGTTTTAGAGTACGTAAACTATATATCAATTTAGCATACTGCATATTCCTTATCTTCGCGAGAACTTAATTCCGCGAATTTGCCGTTCTCTATCAAATCTGGAGAACTTAATTTGAACTTTCCCGTTCCGAACCTTGTTTTGTAAAAGTCGAAACAATGAAGGTGTAACCATATAATTCTTAACTGATTAATTTATAATCTTAGATTTATGATTCTCGTGTCATGATTCAATCGAGCACAGAACTGTCAGATCAAATTACGACATGACTTGCAAAATTTTGCGGAAATTTATGTTTTTCGCTTTTGTTTAGAGAATCTATAGTACTGATAAATGGATATATACACTATAAGGAGAGCTTTTAATTGTCTCATCCATACTTTGAAGATAATGGTGTAGAATTTTATTCTAGAACAATAACTAATCAGGGAGTAGCCAACATTGACTAAATAAACAGTATTTCTGACTTCAACAATAAAATCTATATTAGAATAAACAGGTTGTACGCATGTGTTGCTGATGAAGGTATTGGTAACCAATGGATACTTTGAACTACATGTACTTAGAAACATGTCATCAGTGAAAATTCGGGAATCTGGGAAGATTTGATTAAATAAACGTACCGTGCACATGTAATAATAAATATAGGTTTTACGAGTGAAAACTTTACAGACTTGAAAGATACCGAATAATCTCTACATGCTTTCAATTTATATCTCTGTTTTCCAGAATTGGAGACGTGTTCTTTGACTATTACATTAAGCCTTACTGCAGAATGGGTCCTTACATTGTTGGAATGCTCACGGGATATCTCTTATACAGAACAAAGTGTAAAGTGAATATAAACCGAGTAAGTTATTACAGTAGAACAAAGTACAATATATTACTGTAAATCCAGAAATTGATATGGGCGACTCAGCGGTCATACAGTTATTCGGGAGAGAATATTTCTAAACTGTTTGTACAAAGGTTAAAACTGTATGTTGTCTGGAATACGTGTATCCTAAGACAGAATACTTAGCCGTTCATTTATTTTCGCGACGACGTTCTAACGCGAAATACAAATCTCGCCAATTTATCTGGATTAGCAGTATACAGTCCAACCTACCATGAAGGCTCAGTGAATTAAAAGTCTACCTGTCTTATATGACCTACATGCATGATTAAAAAAAAGAGAAGTTTTTCTATACAAGTCAGCTGAATTAAGAGACCACCTGTCATATGTGACAATATTTCGATATTACTTTTAACAAACTCCTTAAACAGGTTTGACTGTAAATTGAACAATTTGGTCTTGATTGTCACGCCACTCTGTTTGTAGCTGGATAAGTGCAGTGTTCATTTTACTGAAACGTACCTCTTGCCATGTTCAATACAATTTGGGTTTTTAGGGTGAAGTGTCAGGAATTTTGTAACTTTGATTAACGAAACATAACTATACACTTGCATAATTAATACATGTAAAAGAACATTTATGTATGAATTATAAAATGGTAGCAAAAATATGTACATGTAATTGTAAAATGAAATTTAAAGACGTTTTAATGTTTGGGGATATCATATGTAAATGTTACTATATGCCATTTGAAAAAGGATATAATAAAAGTACTGAAGTGTTGTTCGAATTGAAATAAAACTGGGAACAATGAAGACCTTAAATTTGTTTTGATTTAGCTGTTGAATTCTGATATCTTCAAAGGTATAAATACAAATTTATTGAATCTGACATACTTTATTGTATAAAATTTATTTTTGTGATTGCAGTATATCAACTTACTTATCTGGGCTATAGCAACAACATTGGCATGTCTGGTTCTGTATGGTTTATATAAACCGCTGAATGGAGAACCCATGAATGATGACGTCACGGCACTTTACCTAGCAACCCACCGGACAGTTTGGGGAGCATGTGTATGTTGGGTAATTTTCGCATGCGCAACCGGAAACGGAGGTGAGGAAATATTTCTTTTTTTGTTGTTGTTTAATGTATTGGGATCATATAGAAGAAAAGTGAGATACCTGAAATATGTAGATAATGAAACATAACTCATTTGTTGACCTCTATAGGAACACGGTTGGCTGTATTGTTGTTTAACGTGTCATTTAAGAATATTTCACTTAAATGAAGATGTCAATATGTGCCAGTGAAGGTAGATTTTCTTAATAGTAGCAATTATTGCATATGAGTATTTTAAATAGTATTGTGTCTTCTTGGAAGCAACTTTTTCTCTTTGTTTTAAGAAAGGCGGCAAAGAAAATGTTATCCAAACTTGTACATACTGTTTGTTTCTTTAGTGAGTGACTTATATTAGCATTAATTCTTTGATATTTAATTTGTTTTCATGAGCGTTTGACAATAATATTTTCTAAAGGGAATTTACCAAATTTTGACAAAAGAAAGAGTGTTGCTGGAAAGATTTGGAAAAACAAATTAATCCGTACAAATGTTCACTCAGTTTAAATAGTCACATTATTTGTACGTAATGCAAAACGAGATAACGTGTTTTAGACATAGTCCTGCATGGGTACATTTTAAACCTCTACTTTTATCTAATAACACATTACTTAAGAGTGGCGAAGTACATTTCAGTATAAATGTTCTTATCATTTTAGGTTACATCAATACCCTACTATCGTGGAAGGCATTTGTACCCTTGGCCCGCCTTACGTATTGTGCCTATCTCCTACATCCTATTATGATTGCCATATACACAGACGGATTGCGGGTCCAACAGTACTGGACTGACTTACAAGTCGTAAGTAGCTTGCAAATGATTGGACCATTTTTTTCTAGTTTTAATTTTCTCGTTTTGCTTCATATGTCAGGTATTCTTGACTAAAACGCCACATGGTGACATAGTAGGTCTAACATAAGACACCTGTGTAAAGGATGAGACTATATTAATTAGTTAATGAAAGTATGTGAAAGGACAAATTAAACTGAAATTGATTTCGTAGATAAGTACCTCGCAAACTTGCGGTATGGAAGTTAATTGACCATTACCCTGTCATGCGAAGATGCATTAAACCCGAGGGTCATTTGATATGTTCTTTATTGATTATAGTTCTCTATAGATAATGATATGTCAAATACATTCCCTTTGATTTATCATAGTTTCCGATTTTATTGCAATTTTGTATATTGGACACTCTGTTGTAGTTAGAGGATAAGAGTCCATTAAATAGGGTGCAGTTTTAGACACTTATCGGAAGATTTTACACTTAAGAACTTGAGAATTTACACTTAAGTCCTAGAATTCCTCAACTATGTTTCTCAGTCAATCAGGATTCACAGTGTTTGGTGGAGTTGAGAAAACTCTCAAACTTAAGAAAATTCTTAAGTTTTATGTTGTCCAGTCTGAGTTGCATCTGCTGAGCGGGGTCGAAAAAATGATCTCACAATCGTATTCCGACTACCGCGAATCCACTTATCATATTATAAGATCTTATTAAATGTATTGTCTTGATATGTTTTCAGGTGTATCTTTTCCTGGCGCATCTCGTTCTGTCATACGCCGGTGCATTTATAACGTCACTCGCGTTCGAATCACCAATGATGGGGATGGAAAAGGTCTTCTTTGGCGGGAAATCTGCAAAGAAATGAATGTGTAATTCACTTGGAATATGATGCTCGAATGTACCCAGTACCAATGAAAGGATATCATTCTAAGGGCAAAACATATTTTTTCAGATTACAGTCAACTCCATATATAACGAGGTTGTAGGGAGGAAGATATTTGCCTCGTAAAAGCCGATATTCGTTATTCGGATTCACAAAGTAATGCATGGGAAGTGCACGGGGAAAAGAAATATCCTCGTAACAACCGGTGCCTCGTTACATGCGATCTCGTTATATCTGGAGATGACTGTAATTGTATTTTGTAGGATAATGTCAGATAGTTTTCGTACGTTGTCAATAACTGAAGCTATATA